>VZSZ01005265.1:53417-250917 GCA_013398815.1 Ibidorhyncha struthersii | reverse complement strand
GATAGGCAAAACCACATTTTCAATCAGCTGTGAGTATTTTTATAACTTAGGCTCTTTCTATTACTAACCAGTTTCAGAGTATACATTTATCCATGCTAAGTCACTTAGGCATTTATCCTCTTGTGCAAAGCATATAATTAAAATTTTATATTTTACATAGAACCGGAGACTATAAATCCTCTTACACAACTATAGTACTGAAAGATCTGCTGATTTCCACTGGCTGAAGTCATGCCACTCCCACATAACATGTATGTCTGAAACCATCTCTGTGAAACAACCAAGCTTCCATACAAACAAATGAACTCGGTTTGTATGGTTTTTGAATGGGTTGTACGGTTTTCCTTACCTACTGCTTCCCTTAGCTTCTTCCTCTTCTGTTCTCAGTTGTTGTAACAAGGAAAAGTAGTCAGCCCCTGATTCTACGCAGGTACCTCCTGACCTCCTAACAGCAGAACCACCTCTACTTCCCCAGAAGCAATAACTGCCTCCTGCCCTGCTTCCCCTTAGCCTTATTTTTGTTCTGCAGATGTGTCTTAATATCTTGCCTCAACAATATCTTGTTTTGAACACATACGTACTGCAAGAAATGTCTTATTTATGCTAGGTATAAGTAATAATAGAGCAAACATGCTTTTTTTTTCCTCTTCCATATCCAACTTTTGCTAATACTTGCATGTTTCTATACTCCATGATCTGCAAGATGTATTTTCAATCTTCTTCAGAGCCAGTACGAGATATAGGAAAATGGTACGATGATGAATCCAACATCCATTTGAGAATTCCTTTTCTACACGGAGCCTTTTCTACTATAAGATATAGAACCTGCACTAGATGCTATGTGGTTTAAGCACAGAGATAAGGAGATGGAAGCATGACCAAATACCTCTTGCACCACACAGGAGATGAGGATTTCCCAAGGGAACCCTTTTCCTCTCTTTCTTTCCGTAGCAATTAGCTTGTTTGGTTTAGTTGACAATAGTGTTAAAGTTAGTGTTAAGGTCAATATGCATGACCTTAAGTTAACCCTATAGGATAAGGGAATAGTCTAGTTACAAGAATAAGGAAATAACTTCAGCATAAACAACCTGTCAGTCACTGAGAAAGTTGTGAATATGTGAAGACTCGTCAAGAGGAACAGTTTGTGAGCACCACCAGCAGCAAGAGCTGTTTTTTAGCCAGCAAGTTTAAGAACAAGACAATCAAGAATTAGAAGTTTTCCACCTAGCCTGTACACTTTAGTGATCAGAGTCATTTGGGGAAGAGAGCCTGGGGGACACCTCAGCACTCTACCAGGATTTGGGACCTCTGGAGATGCTTGAGAGAACAAGGGTGCTTGTAGCTACAAGGGATGTATGATAATGGCTGGAACCTCCCACTTTCCTCTGCATTATGCTGTTTCTCCCACAGAACAGGGAAGTTGTATAATTCATAAAATTGCATATATCTGTGATTAAAATACTTTGGTATCCAAACCCATTTAGTCTGCCTGTTGTCTTTCCATTTTAGACCAAGACAGCTTCATTTTAGCATATTTTTTTTTGTCTACCACCATATTCATGGAAATTCGGTGATTGCATGTTATATGTTAACATTCATTTAATCCTAATATTGAATTTTCACCTTGCAAGAGGAGAACTAAGAGCAGTATACACCTTTGACCACCAGAATCAGAGATTGGAAAGAAAAGGTGGAAAACCCCCAAGAATATACACTCCCATTGATGACAAAAAGGTGAGAAACAAGAAATCAGATCACATAGGCTAAGAAAGTAGACCCAGAACCAGTATGCCTTTTATTTTAAGTTCTATCTCTTATTACTACTATGGTATATGGGAAAGATGAGGAAATGTAATCAGAACATACTGGAGAGCAACAATTCACCAACTTCCATCCTACCAACTTCTCCATTTCCAAAAGTGTTCTTCCGCTTACCATCCCCTCCTGCATGGTTAATTACAAGATTGTATCACACTTTCATACAAATTATTTGTCCATGCAATTTCATACAAATAATTTCTTTTACCTTTCCATCTATGTTTTGGAAAACTCAAATTCTGCAGGACTGAATAAGCCACTGACTACTACTATACAGGCCTGTCTGAAAACCGATTGAAAAAACTTTTTGCTTGACTTCTATATGATTCTCAGTGATTTTTTAATGGTTCAGACACCTTCAGTGTGATTCAAAAGTCCTTATCAGAGAAAGAATGTGTTTTCATACTTCTCTGTTCTTACTGGAAGTGATTTGTGTGTTGTAAATGGTTATGGTATAATAAGCAGCTTACCGAAGAAAGTATTTACACATGTTAATGTAAAATAATTAAGGTGTCCATTCCCTTCTAGTTCACCTTCTACTTCCTCCAAAGTTAAATATAAATCTTAACTGAGAAAAAAAAAAACACCCAAGTTTGCTGCATTCTGTTGAAATATTTAAGAGTACAGCAAGGACACCGATTTTGCATTTTCTACTGCTTTTTTCTTAGCTAAAAAAGTTTGAAAAATTGCTGTACACATTTCAAGAACAATGAAGAAAAGAATTTGTTATAAATTAAAAGGGCTGATTAGTTCTTTGGAAACTGCCAATGACGACAAAATAACTGTTATAAAAAACAATGAACAAGAAAATAAAGTCTTGTTTATATTTAGCTGGAGACAAGAACATGTTTAGCCTTTTCAAGTGATTAAGATCACCGCTTTTTTGTTCAATCATTTCTTATATATTTACGAATTTTGAAAGGGGAAAAATAGGAGAAAAATATTTTCTATTGTATCAGATATATTTCGTTCATAAGCTTCAGATACATACAACACCTATTAGGATTTATTTGTTTAATTCACTGTTGCTTCATTCTATATATTTAGAATAAAATACTGCTCGGTTTGTGCCTTCAGCTGAACTAGCACTAGAGAAGTTGAAAACTTGTACTTTACCTTTAGGACCTCTGTTAAATTCCTATATGTCAACTGATTGGAGAATTGCACAAATTGTCCCTCTAATAACCATGGATAATGCTCTATCAAGACCAGAAAAGAATCTTGTTGACTACACAAGTAGTTAGCCTAGGACCTTTGACTGGCTGACTTTTCAAATTTCAGGCAGTAGCTATGGGGATGTTTTAAAAGTACATTTCATGGCCCCCTTCAAGGAAACATTTTCTGGAAGTCCATTGGGAGTATTTATTCACTAAAATTCCTGGAGCTTGGCAAGCATGAAAACGTGGTATTAAATGTAGAAACTTTAATTTTCATCTCATTAAAAAAGTCTGAATTGAATACTAATTATATAAAATAAAATAAAGGTTGCTTGTCACAGTCATGTTAAGCCAGCAAGATTATGCTATATTTATAAAAACAGAACCTTTTTGTTTAACATGTAAATATTAAACATTTATTAGCTATTGGCTTTATGGAATTGAGTTTCTTTAAAAACAGAAGGAAAAAAGATGGGGATGAAAGAAGAGAAAATGAAGTTTTACTTCAGTGTACACACGTGAAAAAAAAAAAAAAAAAAGCACAGAAATGTTCCCCTCTCTCTAAAGTCATGTAGGTATGCAGTCGCAGATTCCCTTTTAATGACTGGTGGTGATCTTCAGGAAATACAACGCTTCCTCCTAAATAAGATAACCCAAACATAGTGAAGAATAGGCACTTAGAAAGGCTTTTTTTTTTTTATTCTGGTGTTATCTTTCCATCTCACTATATGTTGTGATTGCTCAAATATGCTGGATATTCCTCAAGGCAAACACTAACATCTGCTCTTGCAATCCTTTCCCAAGCAGAGATATTAGTGATTTCAGTGGCTATTTTCCCCAGGGAATGACTTCACACTTGGGGCCAGGATGAAGTTAGACAATTTAGGGCCTGATCTACAATGTGTGGAAATCTAGCAGAATTGAGAAAGGTTCACCAAGACTTCACAACTGGTCTCATCTTGCATCATTCAGAGTAACAAGAGGTTTTATTGCTGACTTTAATCAGAGCAACATCTGGGCTAGCATTAAGCACAAAGTTAAACCCGTATGGGATTTCCCTCACTCACAAGAGCACCTCTCCTGGCTTCAGTGGGATTATGTATATGATCAAGACAAGCAGAGCTGGCCTTTAGAAGGCAAATTTTTAAACCTTAAAATCAATATTGTTAAATTGGAAGCATGAATTTCCTCTTTTCCTTTCAGAAGTTCACCTGGCTGTAAAAAGTGTGGAAATAATCTGTTTTGGGGGATTAACACTTTATCAGCAGGAATGGCTAGTCGTTTTCTACCTCCTTTTTTCTAATGCCACTACAATTATGAGCTCAGGAAAATGTCTTTTGCTGCACCATAAACCGATTGCTTTTCTCTTTGCACTGAACCTCATTTCGTTGTCAATATACTCTTAGTTGTTATTAAGAAGTCAGACTCAAAATATTAAAAACAAAGTTAGCAACAAAGGTGTGTAACGATGAGAACTTCTGTTTATTACATGTGTCATGAAAGTGCCATGTGCTGTATTTTTCACCTCTCTTTTCTTATTAGTAGATGGGCATTACTCAGCTCCCTAGATGAACAATATAATTTGTGTAACACGCTGCTTGTTGACACTTGAAAAACAGGGCATGTAGCTTTTAACCATTCTGGTGTCTTTAAAAAGGTCTGTCTCTCAGACAAGTAACCCAACAGGCACAGCTATTTATCAAATTATCTTTAAACTTCTAGCTCTGTAAGATCTCTTGCATACAATTGTGGGCAAACATGTTTCTTTTAATGCACATACAGAAAAAAAATCACTGAATAATAGTCGATATGCTATTATTTCTTCTTCTCCCTTATGACTGCGAGAGTGGAAGTCTGCATTCAAAATACAGTTTGTTTTCCTGATTTTTGTACTATTCAGTGGTATATACAGGTTATGCAATTCACCTGACAATGTTGGCTATTATATATGCCTCTTAGATCAAAGAATAGGGTGTGCTGATTACAGATTTTAACTTTTCAATGGTACAGAAATATCCAAATACAGTACGGACTTGGTGATAAACCAGTCACAAATTTGGTCAAATTTTGATTGCTGGTATTATTTCGTGAAGTCATTGGCATAATATCATCTCTCATTTTGCTTGCCAGTGAAACTAGAAACAATGTCACCAGCCACAATAAATGGAGTAGATTAAAAAATAATAATACAAAAAAAAGTTCTGCAAGAACACTGCATATGCCTGAGTTAGTTAAACAGAGGGTTAGTTGTTTCATCATAACTTAGTGTTTGACAAGAGATGCTGGTTTAAACTGTATGAAGCTGTTGCTGGTGATGATGGCCCAGAGGAAAGAGACTGTTGTGTTTCTAGTAAAGGACAATAGCCATGAGAGCTCACATCACCCCACACGATTCTGCCTCCCTGCAAAACCGCAGGGCGGAACCACAGGCTGGTGTTTTGCCCCACCGTCTCTCTGTACTTACGAGCAGTATTGAGTCAGTCAAGCATGGAAGCAGGATCTGGTCTGCATTCCTGGCACTGCTGCTCCATCTTTTCCTCTGTGCCTTGGTCTTCCGTTCTGAGAAGTATGGCTGCAATTCTCACCACTTCTACATACTATAGACAAACTATAGAAAAGTAGAATTTTAGCTACTTAAAAGAATTAAGGGATTCCCACTCTGAGGTGAGAGAGTGATTTGTCTTGTCTAATGAGAGAGGTGTCATGTGGCTGGCTTGAACCCACCTCCCATTTGAAGCTGTCTGTCTCTACTGATTACAGAAGGAGGCCAAATTATTGCCTTGAAGAACGCATCTTACTTGTAGCAAGGAAAGATGAATTCTACTCAATTAATTTGTGTAAAATCATCTGAGAGATTTAGAAAAAACCCATCTCTGATGCCTTTGAGAAACACATAGTGTTATTAGAAAAATAGTATTTTCCTTCTGCAAAGGGATGTGGTTATAAAGAAGTGTGTAGGTATTTTCTAAGTCTTGAGAATTTATTTATATAGCGCTTTTAAAAATGAGACAAAGTCTAATAGATTTCAAATGAAAAAGTCACAAAGATCCTGAAGTGGGTGGTTTCCGTCTAGAAAAAAGTAATTCTCCTCTTACTACAATAAAGTTGCCAGAATGGATTATATTTCACAAAATCTCACATACAAACTTATAAATCCTGTCATTATCATCGGCAAAATGCCAAGCACACAGCGGGTTCCTCTTTCCCTCATTCTCCCAGATACGTGTGGACACACAAACACAGGCACAGAGCAACTACATTGCTGCCTCCACCTTTAGTAAACTAATTCTTCCCAGTCGCAGCCTTGGCACTCAGCCACAATGCACTAGCAAGGATCACACAAGAAGTGTGCTCATGTTGCCGTCTCACATAACGCTTGTGCAAGGCACCTCAGAAAATAAACTTATAAGGTATCAGACAGGCCTGGAAAGTGTCTGCACACCAAGAGTATGAACCACTTGCTGTTAGCTGTATAACGAAAAAACAAGCTGGCAGGAAGAACACATATCCACCATGCAGATTTGGAAAATCCCTTGTAGGTCAGTAAACCAACCGAATACCACTAAACTACTAAAATGCCACACAAAGAAATAGCTCTGTTTTTCCACCTTGCAGGGACTCGGCTGAAGGAGAAATAAATCATGAGTTGCGTGTTTTCATGATTGTTTCTAACTGCTGTGAGGAAGGCAGTGACATATTCCTTTAGTCTTGTTAGTTGTGCTGACTGTACTGAAATTAGAAGACTGTTTTGTGTGTATGTTCATATTTTCTCCTGTAGTCTCATGATGTAGCATGATTAAATGTGGTTTTCTTAAAAAAAAATCTTTTTGGTCCTTTTTATGTAGTTTGAAATTATTGTTATGTCATAAAAATTATCTTTGATGTTTTGAAATCTTTGTTCATCCCTATAAGGCCTTTGTAAGTTATTGTTTTCTTAAAAGCATTCAAAATGAAAGTCTTAAAGAAAACACATGTTGGAATTAGAATAAGAGTAAAGTGTAAAAAGTTACAGAATACATCAAACAGCACGAGTGAACAATTTCATCTATAGCTGCACACTTTTATGGTTTATTCAATCACTTCTGATTATCACAGCATCTCATTTCCACTGTTTCTCTCAAGTCCAATGACACAAAAGCATGCTCTGCTCAGTCCATGGCTTGGGTGCTCACAGCAAGCACTCAGTGACAGGCCATTCTCAGCTGCTCCTGGTCCCCAATAATTAGCCTGCTATGGCAGCTACCTCTTGTGGTTTTGCCTGTGAGAGACATTTGACACAGCAGACATCAGAGGGATTTTTCAGGAGGCTCTTGTGGCGTCCGAATGGCTCTTAATTAACCACTTAGGTATCCTCGTTCACTCTCCTGCTTGGCACTTTCCAAATGGTAGGGGTTGCACTGTGGATCTAAACACCGGGGAAGCATGCTATCAAAAGATCTTGTAAATGAAGGCTTGTGTAAATTATTTTTAATGATTCCCTCCTGGCACATCATTATGTTTGTAGTTACACACAGGCACTTCAGAGATGGCTCATCTTCCGTAAGGTCAGCTGCAGGACCACCATAACTAGCTGCAGTCAGTAAATGGCTTATTAATTAGCACAGTGATTTTACATTGCTAAGAGCTCTGATGTATGGAGCTAGAATTGTAATTGTGTAGGATCGAAATAATAAGCCATCTCAGGGCTCCTTATGCAAATTGCCATATTATAAAATCATTACCTATCTAAACACTGAGTTTTAATAAGAATTACAATGATGAATTTTATGATAATTGACACTCAAATTTTAATCTCTTGGATTTTTATCATTTTGGTGGTTAAAGTGTGTTTCTAATTAAATGTTGCTTAAAATGCAAAGGATTGTTTAACAATTCTATTCAGTTCTTCTAGTTCAAATCAGGTTATTCTCTTTGGTCATAGAAGATGGGCCTTCTTAGTAATAGGTATATGACATTATGTATTACTTGTAGAGTAAGATGTTTAATCTTTCTTTTTTTTAACAATTACGATTTTGATGGCACTGTATTGTCAACTGTGAGACAGAGCATAGTGTGTGTCATTGGGTCTGACTTCCATAATAAAAATGACTCAAAATAAGGAATTAAAATCCAGGGAAGATTTTGAATGCTTATGATATTTAATAGATTTTTCTTTCTGTATTTGTAATTCCAAAGGGTTTAAACAAAGCTCTAACAGTTTTAATCTTAGAAATGCATGCAAAGATAACAAATTTCAAATTACCATTTATAGCGTAGTACAAAATACCTAAAACTGATAGATCATTAAAATTTCAGATTTTATTTACATATTACAATGTTTGTTTATTTTAAAACATTTTTCTTCTATGGAAATAACTACTTCGAAGTAGATGTGCCGGCAACACATCTGGAAAGAGGTATTTTGGGTAGAGGCACAAAGCATCAGTCTGAATATACCTCATCTCAGTGCCTGCCATAAGATCTTCCAATGCCCAGAAATTCTCCAAAGAACAGCAAACCATACACATTAACTTGTTAGCAAGACGAACAGAAAATCCTGGGAACTGAAAAAGTTTTCTCCTATGAATGGCATTGAGGAAATAGTCTAGGTTGAATGAAATGCAGGAAATTGTTTAAAGAATGGCTGTATCAAATCAGACTGGAAGTCCATCTGGAGGAGAATTCTTTCTCCAGCAATAACCAAAAATGTATGCCTTCACAAGAGTAGGAACAGAGAAAAAGAAGGTATGCTATTTCTCTTGAGTAGAGCAAGTCACTGACTACTTGCAACTGAGGAGCCATCTTGAGACAAATATGCCTTCTCTCTATTAGCAATCCTTAACACACATCTTCCATGAAATTCATCTACCCTCCTTGGAAACGTGTAAACCTTCAGTACCCACAATGTTCTCTGGCAAGGAGTTCCACAGATCTCCCAGTTATTGCACATCCCTTTGTGTGTTTTGAACACAGCTCCTCTAAATTTCATTGGATAGCTTCCTGTACTTGTATTGGAAAAGTAAACGAACAGCAAATTCCTGCCCAGACCTTCCATGCTGCCAATAATTTTGCAGATAACAGAAAAATATGGTGATCCTAATACAAGCTAAGACATCAAATGGAAAACAATGTACAAAGTCCCATAATCACAGTTAAGATTTCAAGACAAAATACGGCAATCTTTTCAGTTTTACACAAGATACAATTTGTAGATACTTGAAATAACTAAAATGCATCACTAAATATTTGTGGTATTCCCAAAGTACTGAAAGATGGAAATATTGTGAGACCTGAAACACTCACCTATTCCTATAACTTTTGGCTACTATCTCAAATGAATGACAATACCACAATAGCATGTCCTGATACTTTCTGCCAAATTGTTTCATTGGGGACACTGAGAGAAGATTCAAATTGACATTTGAAAACAAAATTTATAGCTCAGAAGTGATTACTTGAGGTTTTTTGTGATTCAAAAATTTCATGCAAAAACCCTAAATAAAAAATGTGCAAATGATAATTAAAGTAAGCCTCCACTGTTAATAACCATCTAGTGTCCTTCTTATAGCTAACCTTTTGAGGAACTCCCTTCATGGTGAAAGGAGGTATAAGAATTAATGGAGATGGGCAGTTACCGTCTGGTTTCCCTGTTTTTTTTTTTTTTTTGTTTCAAATTGTGTTGCAAAACTAGTGGAATAGGCCTTCATGTTTCAATGTGTTGCATGCAATGACCACTCATGGACTTCTCATATGTCAAGTGCCTTTCTTCCACCATAAGTCAAGCCTACAATAGCCATGGCCGTGAAACAAAATAGAACACAGGCAAATCTAAACTAGGCTGTTAACACCTCAGTACATACCCTACTAGGGGCTGCTGTTCACTATGAGGCATAAAATATGATTAAATCAACAGCACAGACATGTAGGATCTTTATTCTACATTGCAATAATTTGTACATTTTTTCTTAGAATTCCTATATTTCCAGTAAAGTACATGCAAATTCAATATAATATGCGTATCTACAAAGCGATCTTTCCTACATATATTATCTCATGATTATCTGGTTGATGTGCACTACATTTCTAAATCCACATTTAAATGAATCTATGGCAGATAATGCTTATACAGATGGTCAAGTTATATGATTGGGAAGAGGCCAAACAGTAAAGAAAAAGCTTATATCCAGATCTCATCAATTTGTTAATGAAAACAGAGAGCACACCCGTTAGTTTTGTCACTAAGTCTGGGTTTGGCCAAGGACAATAGTTACTGCTTGAGGACCCATATGAAAACAGGGAATTTTAAAATCCAGTGAATGGTGGTAGAATTCTAAAGTTGACAAGATTCATAGGGTCCTGAAAATAAATGTTACCTGACTGGAAAAAGAGTGGAGGTGGATTTCAACACATACTGTACACCCAAGGCTTTTCTTTTAAAGAAGTAAATCTAGCTTTCACATCTGAATCTTTAAAGAGATAGTTCTTGTATGAAACTGCATTTCTTTTTGTGTGCATGTATGTATTATGTATAAAAGCTTGTTCCAAGTTGTAACTGAGCAGGGCCAAATCTTGGTGCTTTTATATGTTATATCGGATAATTTATAGAATTCTGAATGGCTCTGAACTACAAAGTTTCATTCATACTTTTTTTCCTAAGCTTGTCTTAAGTTTTATTTTAAGAAGAGTTTGCCACAACCATATGTTTTGACAGCTATAAAGTATTACTTAGGAAGGGGCAGAAAAAGCATTACCATTCACTTTAAACTAAAATGCGTACAATTGTTACACTTTAATGACTGCATTTGGCAGAGAGGAACGATTAAACCAAAGCCAGACAACTACCAAACTGTCTTTCCTGTGTTTTTGCTACTTTAACTCTGCTTTACAGGCATCCAATGGCTCAGTCTTTTTACAATCTTTTAAAAATTCCTCTGTGATTTTTGGTATGCTGTGTGCACTAGAATGCAATCAACATCTGCTAATTTCTGTCCATTAAATGTATTATCATAACACACAAGCATGATGTTTTATTTGTATGGCTGAAATGAGACTTATGACCCATAATCCATCATCTTCCTGTCATATTTTTATATGTTGTCTATTCAATCCCCATGACAGTTTAGAAAGCGTAAAGCAAAACTCTGCTTAAGTTATAGACCAGCTGCTGAAGTGTCCAGCTGAAGAGGTCATTGTGCTTTATTTTTGCTGAATCTAGCAGGAGTTGCTCATTCTAAGCCAAGCATAATACAACATGGATGTCCCCAGAAGTTTACAGTTGAACTACCATGTCTAAACTTTCTAGCAGGCATTTTTCTGAAAATATCATGTTGCAACAGGCAAAGATTAGAAAACATAGATTCAGTTTAAAAAAAAAATTAAAACATCAATAAATATTGGAACTTGCTTTGTGTTTGATTAAAAAGAAATCCTCACTAAAATTGTATGGGTTAAAATTAGAAAAAAATTTTGGGAGAGTTGGGTTTTTTTTTAAAAAGATATTATATCATTTGATATGTGGCTTGTTTGAGAGTCTATTATTCTTTTCATTTTAAAATGAAGTTATCTGGAGCTTAAAATTATTTTTAAAGCTTTGGCATAATGCATGAATGCTCAAAAAGTGGCTGTATTTTACTGTATTTTCATAACATTTTGACTGGCCATTCTAAGTCTATTATCACAAATAAAGTTTAACAATTCAATTTTCCATACACACCAAGATCTTTTGCAATCAAAACTTGGCTGTCATCATTTAACCTTCCAACTGTGCAGGATTCCATACCAGTGGGTAGTCTAATATACGATATATGCACCAATACATACACACAGTTTGTAGATTAAGGATGGAGTTTCAGAGCTGATTTTGAGTTTTGTTTACTTAAAAAAAAAAAAATCCTTGAAATACAACCTTGTATCTCTATTTTCAATATTATCAATATATAATCATGGTAGATATTCATACGTAGGAGAAGAATAGATCTCACCTTTGTAATATAATGTGGAAATTAAGCAATCTAGTATGAATGAAATAAGAGCAAGAAAATAATTTAGTTTTGTCTTATTCCATGTGACACCCAAGTGCCCGGTCAGCATAAGCTGTAAACAAACACTCATAAAGGAGTAAATAAATATGAATGGAGACAGTAGCTTGGAAATGGAGATATGTATACAGTAACTCAGTCATGTCCATCCATCTTACACTTCGTACTCAGAGAGACAGGATATCCATCTTTCAAAAGATGTGCAGTACGAAAGAAGTCATTGTAAGAAATTTTGTGGGCACAAAGAAGAGGGGAAAGGCTGAGTCACAAACTTTGTGAAGTGTTAGAAGCACAAACTGGCTAGAAGCAACCAAAGAGAATCCTGACTGGTTCGAATAATCTAGGATTTATTTATTTATTTAGTCAGTTTGGGGTTTTTTTGGTAGGGAAAATTATTTCTTTATTCTTTATTTTTGCCTATTAACTGAGTCAGCATGGAGTGACCTGATAAACACGGTGCTTCATGCCTGAAGGAGTAATGATCAATAAGGTGCACTAGACTGGTCAGACTAATATATTCGTTACACAGATCAAGAAGGAATAAGAATCTTCAAGGTACTCCTGAAGTGGACTGGTTGACTCTCTTTGCATATTGGTAATTCTGGGGGCTGGTCGTCTGGTGAGTGTTCTCTGTCAGAAGTGTTTGCCAGACCCTTCTGGCAAGCAGAGCAGCAGAGCAAGAGCCTAAGACTCAAGGGTAGTTATAACTCATCAAGTTCTTGTAGAAGCCTCGCAAGCACATCTTTTCTCTAACTTCACAGTCAGCATTATCACTAGATTTGAAATGAGAAAGGTATATTCCCCAGAAAATTAGTGAGGACCTTCAGCTTTCGGACCCTCTTGTTTCAGCCCATCTTACTTTAGGCCACCTGTTAAATCCTCGTCATTCCCTGTCTGTACCTCATTGCATTGATGATAACATTCTTGCTCGTCACCTGCAGAACACAACAGGACAGTAAGCAGGAGGTTATGTTCTTCATTCTGATTTACGAAATATAGTACAGGTGTGTCAGAAGGAATATATAGGTATGTCTAGGAGGAATATAAATACACATGATTAAGCAGAGTCAATAAAGAAATCATTTTGGAATCAGACATTTTGAAACCTAGTCCTTTTAAAATAGAAACCCATAACCACCAGTCAAAATTTTTGATCTTCTAGGTGTTTTGCTGTAGGTTTTGTTTTGGTAAGAACAAAGGAACCAGGTGAACACAAACTCTTTTATGTGTTCCTGTAGCAAGTTCCCCATCCAATAAGAGAAGGACACACTTCATCACAGATTTTTCAAATGTCAACTTCAGATCTCTGTTTCTGTGCCTCTCTTCCCTGCATCTCTCTCATTCACATAGCTAGGACAACTTGGAGAGGTTCCTTTTCCAGGCAAGCACCAGCACAAGCATGGGAGAAACTTGATTATCCATTTACTGCTATGATACACTGTCATCATCTTATTGAAGAACTTGAGGGAAATTGGTGTTTTTAATATGTTTTATGACTAATTTCCTGAAACAAGGAAAAGGCATTTCCCCAACTTGTACCTTTCTCTTACCAAAGTCTGACAACAAAAAATGAAGGTGCTCAAGCTACTAAAAGAAGTCCCAGAAAATCTTCAAAATATGAAGCATTAACAAAGCACACACAGAGGTCATTGCCACTGTCCTAGCAAACCTTTAATAACTTTACTTGATTGTGACTATTAAGGGGACAACTCAAAAGGTCACATATGATGGCAGCTGAGGACTGTAATATCATATCACATTTATATAAGTAACAGACCTGTAGAGCAAAAACATTTTTTCCTGAGTTTGAAAAAAAGCCCCACAAAAAAAAACCTGCAGCGATCTTCAGAGAAACTGTGTTTATTTTCATACAAGGCTAGTTTTTCTATCTAAATTTCTAAGAGGTTAAAAAATAGATTTCACCACAGGAACTGGCTTCACACGTAATTAGGCACTCCAAATACTTGCTCCCTAATGAGTCAATCTTTTCTCACAAGTCAGTTCTTTTTTCCTGACTATTTTTGCTGCTGTTTTCTGCAGTCCCTCTAATTTGTCAATATCTTCATGGTATGGAGATGCCCAGAGGTCTATAGAGTATTCCAAACAGCACAGAGCAAATGTTGACTCTTAATAAGATGTTTCTTATACTTCAAGTAGAACTGACTGTTAGTTTTGCATGTAACTTACTCTGCAAATTCATTTGTATAATTATGCACCACCATTCATGTTTTAAGTTTGTCTCCTGTCTCTTTCTAGGTTTCCTAGTATTTCAAATCATTGCTGTATATTTGTCTTTGATTTCTAGTTCTGCTGACCTTTGCTTGCTTTAGAAAAATAATTACTAGGACCTTACATTTACTATTGCTGTTATATCCTAAAAGGCCATGCATTGAAATCACTCTGATTGTTGATCTATGTCAAGAAAATTTGTAAGGTCTGATTTTCTAATTTTTAACAACTCTGTTTTTTCTTTACAATAGATTTCAATAAGAAGTAGTTAGAGAAATTAATGACATGAGGTATTACTACTATTTCCTTTCTTCAGTATTATCTCTATCAAGAAAACTGTCACTGGATTGAAGAGGTATGTACATGGGTTTTGGTCAGCAAATGTTCAGTCTTAGAAGAAATGCTGCACTGTTCATCACTGGATTAGTCCTGATATCCTTTCATGGGAGAGGAGTTTTGGCAAAAGCAACTTTTATATAACTTCCCTCAGTAAATTTCAGCTGGGACTGAAATTCAAAGGACTTGAGCAGAAGAGATTGTTTACGTGACCAACTTTCCCTGAAGACCAGTGTGTTACCTTGTTAATAAAACCCCTATTTTCAGGATAAAGGTTGAAAAGGTGTGTGGGGCGGAGACTAAGTCAAGGTGATATGTGTGTTTAAATGACTGTACTGGTGCATCTGCCTTCCATTCCAAAATTCATAGTACCTCTGTACAAATTTGTTGCTGCTGCCAACACATCTCGCTTTGTTTGCTGCTCCTAACAAAGCTAACATAGTTTTTATTCACAGAGATCTGTGTCTATCCCCTCTTTGGCACTGCTGCCTAGCTGAAGCAAAAGGTTCTAAGGAGACAGCCAATGGGTTGTACTCAGTCAGGCATTTGCTTTTGGGTGACCCAAGCATGTTTACTGGATCAAGTGTAAAAACACTGAAAAAAAGTTCCTCTGCTCACAATCCAATTTATCGTAGTCCTATGTGACTGTTTATACATCCTTTTATGAGCATTTTTTCAGACTGTGATACCACTTCCTATGGAATTATGTGTGAAGAGGTTTCTGGTGCAATTTACTCTTCCACTGGTCATGCGTACATGCACTGTCGTCATCTCCAGCATCATGTGCATAAAGCTTTTGCATGGCTTTCATTTGCACATAATTTAACTCCATGATGACTTCACACTTGCTCATTAAGTTCATAAAAGCCATGCCAACCTCCTGCTTTCCCATCAGTGCTAAATTTGATCAGTTAAAACAGTTCCACAGAAAACAAGTTTTTGAACCACTAGAAGGTTTTTTTCTTTTTCTTCTGACTTTACAGTAAGGAGCACATGAACTGGTGCATGTTTATTTATTAGTGTATATAAAAATTTTCACTAAGAAAATGGCTAAGCTTCACATTTTTAATTTCACCTTTATTGAAAAATTGATCAACAGAACCCTGTATTTCAGAAAAGAGCCATTCTGACATTATATTTTTAACAAGCCCTAATTAGGGTGTATTTAAAGAACAGAACCTTCTTGATCTATTAGTTTTTCCAATTTCTCTTGTAGTATTGTAGTTATTGTAGTAAAGACATTCAAATGTAGTAATTCCTTAGGCGGTGTAGTACTGGCATTCAGTGAGTAATAACAGATAATCTCAAAGAACAAATGAAGACTGAAGATACTATTATTCAAGTGTTTTCAGGACTTCCATTCCTATTAATGCGTGTTTGTAATTTCTAACACATATTTTTGCTTTATTTATTAGGTTGCTTAATGCCAAACTTGTGATAAGTATTGTGAAGCAGCAGCAAAACAATAGTTGATGTTCAACGAAAGAACTGCAAATCCATTGGCATGGACGAAGGAGTGCTGCTTGGTTCATGATGCATCCTGTGGTAACTTTCCTTCACACAGTCAAAATAATTTTTTCTTCTGGATTCTTTTATTGTCTTTTCTAGCATTTACAATGCCTAATAGAACACATGTTTTATCCTCCTAGCAGTGACTAATCTGCGGAACATGGAGTGGTCTTACTCACGTGTATGTATCTGGGGATGTGCTAATATCTGGCTAGCCAAAATCACCTTGGTATACAGTGCCAGTTAAACTAGCATAAACCAAGAAAATTGGTTAAGTAATTTTTAAAATCTCATTCTTTCCCATTTTTTGTGGCTGGCTCTAACCAAAATTTTTCTATTTTCTTCTCTCTGTGAATAATTATCAAAAAAACTTTTCTGTATTCTGTTGCCTAACTAAACCTTGCAAATGTTATATTTTTCCTAGCCAGACTTCCTTTTGTGATGCTTTTGCATACAGTTTTGACCACTGCAAATGTTTCTTGCTTCCATCACTTGCAAATGTAATCCTTTATGTTTTTGAACTGTACTTAAACAGAGTTTATTTATTTATCACTGTGTGGAAGAAGTGATAAAATATACTGAGAGAAGAACATAGATTTAAATGAGAAAAACCTGCTGTTGCCAAGACATATTATCGTGTGTTTTAACTGACCACAGATTTACAATTAATAGTAAAGTATACAGCAATTTCCCTTGACCATCCCTAGCAGGATAACAGATAGGGAGTTATTTAAATTAAATCAGAATAATTATTATAAAATAGGCTTCATTAGATATATAAATATAAATCACACCACCACAGATTGCTTTAAAGTCATTGTCCCAGGGGCTTCAGAAAGACTGAATGATGAAAAAGAAAAAAGAAAAAGGGCTTGGAATGAGTCCCGAGAGAGCACTTTTGAGTGTTTTCGGTTTTACATTATTACATTATATTAAACATATTGAAGAAACTATAAAGATCCGTGAACTTGTGAGGTGACATGATCTTGCACTATTTTTCAAGTATTTTTGGTAGTTGACATTGACTTTGTGAGATTTTTCATGTATTTACAATGTTTTTTAATTTTATATAATAAGGCGTACTGGTTATACTTTATACAAAATCTTACATAGTAGGTATTTATCTATGGGTTAGATTGTGCTAATTACAGGCAATAGCAAGAATTGCTTACTTTCTTTTTTTTATGAATGCAAATGAGGGTAATATTGAATAAAGTGTTCTTTATCCTAAGACACCTGTTTTTTAAAGGCTTTGCAACTTTTGCTGTAATCATCCTTATTTATTTATTTACTTACTTACTTATAAACTTTTAAATAGTATGCTTTGGAAGAATGTGAAAACACAGGATGTGCAGAGTTTGCTATCATAATAAGACTGTGGACTGAAACTTAACCTTCTACAAATTTTGCGTGGCTCACATGAGAAGATAAAGATTGTGGTTACCAGGAAGGATAAAGAAAAACAGACAAAGACATTTTAAGATGGTGAGAGGTTAAACTCTATTACTTACAAAAACAAATGATAAAATATAACTCTCTTGCTAAGTTCCACATTTTTGTATTCTAGGAGATATCCAATAAACTTAGATAATATTAATGAAAAGTAATCATGCCATCCTATTAAGAGTTCATCTGAACAGGCTGAATGTCAATAATATTGCCATTTGACAGTAATCAAAAGTCATTTTTTCAGAATTAAAAATGAAATGAATGGAACAGTCACCTCTATCCTACAAAGATTTTTTCAAGCTCAAAGAAATCATATTTTTGTATTTTGTTCACACATGCCTGATTTCTCATGTTAGGAACTTATATACAGTAGTTCAGAGTGGTTCCTTGGGATGCAATATTTAAGGATATCATCAGTAATATACAATATAATATTGTTATAGGCAGGAATGAACAGGAAATCACAGAATCACAGAATCACAGAATAGTCAGGGTTGGAAGGGACCTCTGGAGATCATCTAGTCCAACCCCCCCGCCAGAGCAGGGTCACTTACAACAGGTTGCACAGGACAGCGTCCAGGTGGGTTTTGAATGTCTCCAGAGTGGGAGACTCCACAACCTCTTTTGGCAGCCTGTTCCAGTGCTCTGCCACCCTCAAAGTAAAGAAGTTCCTCCTCATGTTAAGATGGAACTTCTGATGTTCAAGCTTGTGCCCATTACCCCTCGTCCTGTCAATGGGCACCACTGAAAAAAGACTGCTCCCATCCCCCTGGCATCCTCCCTTCAAGTATTTGAAAGCATTAACAGGATCCCCCCTCAATCTTCTTTTCTCCAGACTAAAGGGACCCAAATCCCTCAGCCTCTCCTCATATGAAAGATGTTCCAATCCCCTAATCATCTTTGTAGCCCTTTGCTGGACCCTCTCCAGCAGATCCCTGTCCTTCTTGAACTGGGGAGCCCAGAACTGGACGCAGTATTCCAGATGCGGCCTCACCAGGGCAGAGTAGAGGGGGAGGATGACCTCCCTCGACCTGCTGGCCACACTCCTTTTGATGCACCCCAGGATGCCATTGGCCCTCTTGGCCGCCAGGGCACATTGCTGGCTCATGGTCATCCTGTTGTCCACCAGGACTCCCAGGTCCCTTTCCACAGAGCTGCTCTCCAGGAGGTCGGCCCCCAACCTGTACTGATGCATGGGGTTATTCCTCCCCAGATGCAGTACCCTACATTTACCCTTGTTGAATTTCATTAAGTTCCTCTCTGCCCAACTCTCCAGCCTATCCAGGTCACGCTGTAAGGCAGCACAGCCTTCTGGCGTATCAGCCACTCCTCCCAGTTTAGTGTCATCAGCAAACTTGCTGATGGTACACTCTATCCCTTCGTCCAGATCATCGATGAATATATTGAACAGGACTGGACCCAGTACTGACCCTTGAGGGACACCACTTGTTACTGACCTCCAACTAGACTCTGCACCACTAACCACAACCCTCTGAGCTCTATCTGCTAGCCAGTTCTCAATCCACCCCACTGTCCATCCATCTATCTCACACTTCCTGAGCTTGCCAGTGAGGATGATGTGGGAGACAGTGTCGAAAGCCTTGCCAAAGTCAAGGTAGACAACATCCACTGCCCTCCCCTCATCCACCCATCTAGTGACCTCATCATAGAATGCTATCAGATTAGTCAGACACGACTTCCCCTTAGTGAATCCATGTTGACTACTTCTGATAACCTTCTTTTCATCCAGGTGCTTTGAGATGATACCCAGCACAAGCTGCTCCATCATCTTTCCAGGGATGGAGGTGAGGCTGACCGGCCTGTAGTTTCCCGGGTCATCCTTCTTACCCTTTTTGAAGACTGGAGTGACATTGGCTATCCTCCAGTTCCAGTTTAGAAGTCACAGTGTGTCCCAACACTGTCCACTTTCTACAAGGGGTACCAACATCTGCCAATAAGACATGCATGAAACCCCATCAAACTGCATGGAAACCAAACCAAAGACGTTGTGATATAAATGTAAGATAACCCCATCATTAAAAAAAAAAAAGGAGAAGGGGATTTCCTTCCTTTCTAAAACTGATATTCTGATATTTTAGTAGCAGAGTAGTTCATCAGCATATTTTCCTGAAGTATTGTTGAAGCAAAAATGTAACCTCTTAAAAAAAAATTCTTATTAAGCAAAAGGGAGTGAGAGCAGTTAGTGGTACAGGCATTGAGCTAGAAAGAAAAAAGGTTGCAGTCCCTAAATTAAATTTAACACCAAAAATTGTCCACATTTCATGTTGTTCCTGTATCCTTCCTAAATCCAAGAGCTTGGGCTATTATCTGTAAATTAATAATAGGGTTTTTTTTAAATTTTAAAAACCTGGTATGGAGCAAAAATATATCTCAAAATCTTAAAATGGCTTTCTTTGATTCATCTGGTCAGCTCTTGCTACTAGTTAGACTACTATATGTATATCGTGTGTGTATACACATAAGATATACACATACATACCAATATATGTGCACACGCAAAATCAATATATACTTTTAACAGGTGGAAATCTTATGTGTTAAAACCCTAAGTGCACATAGATAGAGCTAAAGTCATCATTTTCTTGAGAGCGATCTTACTTATTTTTATTTTTATTGTCTGCAGATCAATGTACGTGACTGACAAACACTTCATGTCTTTGGAAAGTTCCTGGGTTTAGTATGCTGAGATTAGTGCAAAGAAATCTGCATTAGGATGCATATGTGGTGTAGCTGAGATATGTATTGCCTTCTGTGACCCATTGGGAAATGGAAAAGAAAAATAACATCTAGAGAACCGAATCACACTGTAGACAGTGTTTAAAGAGAAATCTTGGTTTTTACCTCTCGATCTTGTTAGAGGGAGAACAATAAAACCTGGTTTCCTACATCTGTCAGTCAATCTCTCATGGTTGCTATGACTGGGAATGATATGATGTTAGAAAGTTGGGTCTTATGCTGGACTTCCATGAGATGTCAGCTAATATGATTTTGTTTGTTGTTTTTTTTTAATGGAGTGAAGAAGAAAGCTCTTTCCTAAATGTCATCTACTTTAGGGCACAAGGCCTAAGTCAATAAGAAGGGCAATGAATTGCATGGAAATTGAAGTTAGAAGAAGTGACATTTGAACTCCTGAGTTTAACATTTCCCAAGGCTACACAGGTATTTGGGGAGAGTGTCTTTAACCTTCCTTTCTTTTTGATATGAAATGAATGACGGTATTCATTCTGCAGCAAATGAGTCATCAAATTTAATGGGTTCCTCTCTAAATGCATAGTTTCCACCATGGCTAAAACACTTTCAAATAATCTCACACCATGGATGTATAACTAAAGTCTAGAAATCAGTACACAAAAAGCATCAGGCACTTAACAACCAGGAAATTTTTAAGCAATCTCTTATTCTTTCTGTATTAATTTATTTTTCAAAGAGCTCCCATAAACACATTCAAATAGCATTTAACATTTGCATTTTGTTTATTGCCATTTCAAGGGTATCTAAAAGAAATAAGTATTTAAACATCATTTTAATATGAGCTTGTTAAAACAGTATTAACACAGTGCCTCTATTGCTTTTCCATAATAAGTAATAAGCACATGTTTTATTCAACTAAAACAGTTTTCTCTCACATGACAACTAGTGATGATATGTCACTAACATAAAATTAAACTTCCTGTTCTTTCTCTCTGGAGCTTATTTCATCACTCTACTATTGAGGAGCCTCAATTACAGCATTTCCTGATTCTGATTATTTGCTTTTGTAACATTAACATTATTTTTTTTAACATATTTGGTCATGACACCTTTCTGTGTAGAGATGTACACAGCATCATTTAGCATGATATTGGAAATGGTGGGAAAGGAAAAAAATCAGCCAAGTTTCCTATCGTATGGGGCTGTGGAAGCAAAGAAATCTCTATTATATTGAAAGCAGTGGTATTAATCCGTACTGTCTGATGTGATTTACGATGGGATTTATGAAATTGTTAGAGAATATGTAGTATTTTATGCATTCTACTTATTGACTACTTAGATGAGAGCAAAGATGAACTCTTTTAAATTGTACATAGTGGGATTCTAGCTATTGGAAGATGTAGTATTGGTGAAAATCAAATGCTAGTCCTCAGAAAAGTCCCTGCCCTCATGGAGCCTGATCCAGCCTCACATAGTACATCATGGACCACTGATAACTTCCCAATGTTGTAGTCACGTAGTTTTAGAGAGGTAGCAGTATGAGTCCCCTAGAGATGAGACACCCCATGGGGTTTCCATACTTCAGGAACAAGCAAAAGAGACTTCAGAAAAATTATTCTAGATCTCTCTGTGGACTGGCTTCTTCCCAGTATGAGTCCTTGCACTTTGCACACAAGCCAACGCACAATGAAAAGAGGGAGAAAGAAAGGGGGAGTCTGTTCTCTTATTACTGGTGTTGCTCACTACTCTATAATTTTCCCCTTGATTTCCCACCTTCCTTTATCTCCCCTCAAGATGCCTAGCCTCTGTGAACGTGCTAAGGACCTCATCAAGTCCTAGTGCCTTAAACTCCAGAGACAGGACGGTCCTTAAATTGGTGCTGTGAGCTTGGGACACACAGGGTTTGCTTAAGAAGGTGCTTGTGCTGCCCTCAGCATCATTTAGCTTTCTTACAGCAGAACTGAGAGGTAAAGAAGCAGAAAGCCAGTCTTGGCTTTGCAAGAAAATACAGTTAATCAGCTATCAACATACCTGTGTAGGATTTAGACCTTGTTATTAGGACCATTTTTACTACTGGGGACTACTGAGGAAATAATTTATGGTGAGTTTCCTGATAAAAATCTACAAAAAAGGGCACTAAAATGCATGTTTATCAGATGCAAAAGTGAGAAAACAAAGAGAAACAATCAGATCAAGGAGAAAATGTTGTCAGAGTTGGTTTTTTTTTCCTTTAAATAGGAAATTTCAAAATCATCTCACATATATTCAGTCATTGTCTAAACTACCCAGACTATGATTTTCCAGCTCTCGGGTAGGGTAGGCATAGATAGACAAACTGCAGAAAAGTTCTCACAGTATTTCCACCTCAAAATCTGTTCTAGAGGATGTACCTTGCAATTTCTATTCTACCCAGAATTACAGTTCAGATAATGGGCCTACATCAAAGCCTCCTAAATCAAACCAAGTGCTTTCCTAAAATACAAACAACAAATAAAACTCTCCTGATCTGTTTGCTCTGATTTCTGATTTAAAAAGCCCATGAGTATCTCTGCTCCCTATTCATTTGCAGCTGGTTTGTACTCAGAATGAATTGTCATTTAGGAAATGTCCTCTTCACTCTAATGTGTCATACTGTACAGACCCATGAATAATAATTAAAAAAAATACTGAAATAGAAGTAATTTAGATTTTTGGCAACAGAATATGGGAAGAATATACCCAAAAGACAGAAAGTGTGCCTAAAAATATCAAAGATTTATTAAGGGTGATATTCCCTCTCGGCTGCTCCAACTTTTTCCTTTATCAGTCTCATAGTTCCTTATTGACTTAGTCTACTTTGTTCCCAAGAAGCTTCTAAAATCTACTAGGCACTCCTAAGATTGTTTTCTGAAGATGGCAATCAGTTCTACATTATTAGGCTTATATAAATAGGAATACTGTTCCAAATCTGGCAAGCAAATTAAACTTCAGTCATCTGATGCAGTGGTCATTGCTGTTCTAATTAATTCACAGATCTTGCATTAATTTGTGGTACGTATTATTGTATGAAGAATACGTGTGCTACTACTAGGTTCTTTCAAAGCTTATGAAAATCTGGAACTGACTTGTAAAAAACCTTTCTTCACTTTGTTGTCTGTTAATTTCACTGTCAACTCTACAATGGCTATGTTTTGTGTTTATCAGAAGTAGGGAATAAGTTGTTCACCCCATTCATGGCTTTCAGGATTATAAAATTCTCACATCTCAATTTAGCCATCTTGTCCCTACTTTATTCTATTTTGTTTCTCATTTTATGGGATTTATGAGACTTCTGCCTCCTCTGTAGCTTCTCTAGTTCATATATGGTTATTTTGAAACTGGATGACTGAAGCTGTGTGAAGTATTCAAGGCACGGCTGCAGAATGCATTTATTTGGAGTTATGATTATGGTATCTTTGTTTTCACTTTCTTTCCTAATAATTACAATTGCCTTTTTAACTGCTGATGAATGCTTAGATTGTGGTTTTAGAGACTGATCTGTATGCTGCTTTCCAGAGTGGCAGTAGTTGATTTAAAGCCTGGCAGAATATAAGTATAAATAAAATAAAATTTTCTTCATCCATCTACATTACATTTGTCAATACTGAGTTTTACTCAGTACTGTAAGAACCTTCAGTATTTCTACAACCACTGTTCTGAGTACTTGTGTAGCACAGGAAGAAGAATAAGTACAGAAATCCAAAATCATAGAATCATAGAATTATTTAGGTTGGAAAAGACCTTTAAGATCATCAAGTCCAACCGTTAACATAACACTGCCAAGTCCACCACTAAACCATGTCTTTAATTGCCACGTCTACACATCTCTTAAATACCTCCAGGGGTGTTGACTCAACCACTTCCCTGGGCAGCCTGTTCCAGGGTTGACAACCCTTTCGGTGAAAATATTTTTCCTAATATCCAATCTAAACCCCCCTGGTGCAACTTGAGGTTGTTTCCTTTTATCTTATCACTTGTTGCTTGGGAGAAGAGACGGACCCCCACATTGCTACAACCTCCTTTCAGGTAGCCGTAGAGAGCGATAAGATCAAAACGTTGCAGTCCTTGGCTAATGGAGTGGACACTAGGAAGTCAGTCCTACCTAGATAAATTTAAGCAGCTATTTGGAAGACTTGTTTCATATTTCAGTTGTATTTGAACTAACTCTGCCACAGGGTTGTGAGAAAAATTGTTTAGATCTACATCTTTATCCATTCCTGTGTTATATGCCAGACACGGCTTGAACAGAGACTCTAATCTATATGCCTAAGGAGGGTTCATTTTTTAGGGATAAATATTTAATGTTTTATGGATTTATTCCTGTTGTTTATGTGTTACCCTTGCAATGGAGAGCTAAGATGTTCACCTACTATGAAATTATTAACTCAATTAATTGTATTCTACACATTAAAAAAATGGAAGACTGGGTGGAATATTCATTCTACATGTCTTTGCAATTAGTTTGCCTATAGTAAAGTCTGTTATTCTCAGAATTATGCCCAATTAAAGCTACACTTTTCATTGCAAACTACTAGTATTCTATTTGTACCAATACTGTACTTATATGTAAGTCTTTTAATTGCAGAACAGAAATAATGAAAATATCCTAGTAGAGAAGGTAGAGATAAGGTTTCACTTAATTTGTATTTTACCATTTCCTGACATCTGACCTTGTCTTTGCAGCTCTGTTATTCTTTCAATAAAAGTAGGGGTGTTTATTTCCTTGACTATAGGTTTATGAATACATGTGGAATATTTAAAGTGACATTTGTGTAGCTGAGCAGACACAAAAGAAGGAAAAAAGTTGTTCCATCAGAGGTTCCAAAACTTCCATCAGCCAAAGACCAGGTCTGTGGGCCACATTAGGGCGAAACATACCCATCCTATAACTTGAAAGGACTTTAAAGCAGCTGCTGCTCTGTCACCTGGTAGCACCCTGGGGTAGTCTCAACAGGAAGACCAATGGACAAATACCTCATGAAGACTAAGCCTTATTCACACTTTCATGCTTAGCCTTTCTAAGGAAGGGTTGAAGCATATTTCCTAAGCAATCGAGCGGTTGACAAAGCTGTGCTTGTTCCACTGACAAC
Organism: Ibidorhyncha struthersii; assembly: GCA_013398815.1. Taxonomy (NCBI): domain Eukaryota; kingdom Metazoa; phylum Chordata; class Aves; order Charadriiformes; family Charadriidae; genus Ibidorhyncha; species Ibidorhyncha struthersii. Next base: position 225,582 of record VZSZ01005265.1, on the reverse strand, counting down.
AGCAGTAAAGAGGAAAAAAAGACAGCACCTCAAATTCAAGAAATGTTATTGGCATTTGCTCTGATTTGTTTGTTTGCATCAAAGTTGCAGAAGTCAGTATGTTAACTCTAGCTTCTGACCAAGGGAATTAGGTGATAGAGATTGTTTGGGAAACAGCAATACGCATTAGTACCCAATGTGTTACTGTTAAACCAGATGAGCTTGGAAGACAAGGAAGACACCGATAATTATTTTTTATTATTTTTTATTTTCTTATGCCATTATCAAACAAAGTCAAAGTGCAAACTGCTCCATTTCACAACTTTTCAAGCTTTGAAAGGTGTGTTTTTTCACTTTTCCCTAGAAAGTAAACTAAACTCTTCAAACATCTTCTGTAGAATAATCAAGTAGAATTGTTCACTCTCATGCTCAAGTAAGTGTGTGTTGTGAAAGCAGGGTGCAGCCTTTTTGAGAGCTTTAGATTTAGTTATATTTGTTTAGTCTCTAACCATAGTATGTGGCAGTTTGACAGTCTTTCTGACAATATTTTATTTGAAATGTCTATATCGGTTTGGACAAATATTGGTTAATGTTGAGCATTATACTTATTTCTTAATCAAGTATGTACAGCAGATCTTCGAAAAACTAATGTTCACCCACATAATATCAACAGAAAAAATAGTGTTACTTTATAATTTTATAATAAAGGTTTAAACCTACAATAAGGACAGATTCTTCTCTCTGTGTGTGAATACACGACTAAATTTTCCATATACAATCTTGTATTTGAAAAATACTCTCTTTTTCCACAATTATTCTGAAAGTATTTGAATCCACTACTTTTACAGTGAATACAGAAGTGTTAGATGTTAAAATTTCTGCTTGAGGGTTAGAAATATAGATGTAGTCTCACAATACTGTAATTTATGTAATTAACTATAAATTGTAATGTATTTCTGTTGTGATAGTTCTTATCAACATATAATTAACATTAATTCTTATACCTATTACCTTTTTTCTCTTTAATAGATATGTGGTTAGAATCCTGCTATATTTAGTAAATTACATTTACATCACTATTTTTATTACATATTGAAATTAGTAGTAATTACAGTTATCAAGAAGAACACTGCAGTATAAATACACAGTAACCCAAACTAATTACACCTTAATTATGACACTCACTATAAAGTACGATGACACTTCCAACCTGCTTTCCTAAAGAAATAACGATTACTCAGTCACACTTACTTTTTCAGCTGTGAATCTGCCTATCTCCAATAACTCTGGAACACATTTGCCAATCATCTCAGCTGTGCTAAAAAAGAATTTAAAGTATTATTTTGAGTATGTCCATATGCTTCATGAAAATCAATGTTCACATAGCAAAGAGCTCTGAACAGAGTGTTGGTAGGGGAAAACTTTAGCCGTTATGTACTCACCGGCCTGGCCACCTGCCACATGAAGTTCTTATCCATTGATGGTGCCATCAAACAAGGGGAAGGCAGAAGCTGAGACTGTTGCAAGAGTGAGGGCTGCAAGGGATGAGATGTTCATAGAACAACGATTTGATACATAACATGATCAGGCAAGGCAATGTAAACGTTTTTAATATTTCTTTTTTACTTATTTATTTATTTTAATTTAGAGATTAATTTGTGTGGCTGCAGTGGAGATACACTTCTTTCCTTGCCTTACAACTTTTTTCTCTTGCAAAGTGCTTGTTCAGACTTTCTTCACCTTTAAATCACTTTACAAAGTTTTCATAAATGACAATAATTTTAAGGCCTAGATGGGAGGACTTGTCTTTATTTGTTAAGTCTTAAGTGTGTGAAGAAACATTTTGAGTTGGTAGAAGTTTTGCTCCTTGTTTCTACCACTTTGTGCAGCTGATAGCCTTATTTGTACACATGAGGGAACTCTGATTCCTAAATCATTCAGACAGAGCTTACATAGATGGACAATTCTAGCACATTATAAGGGTCCTTCTTCAGGAAATTACTTTGTCCACTGTGTCGTGGTGTCTCAAAGCCACAGCGGAATGGCTGGGTGTGGAAGGGATAATGTTTATCATACAATAGGAAAGAAAATTAATGAAGAGTTACATGGCATTTAAAAATGAGTTTGCTGTAATCTTTCTTAACCTTTGCTCTTTCTGTAAGAAGGGTCCTCAGAAGAACATTCCTGAATTCAAGAGCGAAAAAGGATAGTGTAGTGTAACAGTTCTCATTTTTCCGTAAAATCTGGGTTGTTACGATTCATTTGGAGTTTGATCCTGTGATATTTTATCTCAACATTATATGACATCATTAAAGACATCTTATATTGTTTTTGCCTATGGTTAGAAATTATGTCTGCTTAATCAATTCCATTATGCATTCAACCATCCATGACACATCAAAGGCTAATAAGATTTTTTTTAAAACTTTGCTTGCTTAAAATGATTTCCCTCCAGATCAAGATGCAGAGCACAAAATATTAATCAGTTTAAATAAATATCAAGACTACCCAAATAATATGAATAATTGGCACAGTGCAGTGCCTACTGCCCAGTTCCCAACAGCTGGTCACACTGGCACATGGCACCATCTCAACAGTCTTTGAGATAATGACTTTGGCATCTGCCGATGAGCGTTTGCTACTGCCCACAGAATTTACAACTCACAAGTGGGAAACAGAGGCTCCAACAGAACTTTTTTATGCAAGGTCTTTGAAATTTATTAATGTAATGCAAACACAAGCCTTCCAACCCATTAAATTGTTGATGTTATGCGAATCCACTCTGGAATTGCAGATCCTCATTAACATTATTTGCATGTTAATCTGCATCTTTTTAATTAGTGATATTATTTATGCACATAATTTTCGCCTACTGGTGCCAAGGCTGAAGCGCATTAATTAATCTACTGAGATGCCAAACTGTTTATTTTCTCCCGTACTTTTATTTGTTTACATGGTGTTTTGGATTCAGGGAAAATAAAAAAGAGCCTCAAGAATAAAAGCAGAAAGACAAGATTAACTAAAAGCTCTTTTTGTTTTCATAATTTAAATTGTAATATTAGCCAAATGTTGTGTTTCTTCCCTCAGAGATCGGTTATTCAGTTACATTACCTTGATGTATTATTAAAATTTATAATGGACTCTGGAGGCTTCTTTTAGTTCTCTCCTTCATTTACAGAATATACTCAATGTTATTTTAATCTTCCTACAACGCTTCCATGCATAGGCAATGATCAGTTCTCCCTTGCGAATCTCCAGTGCTGCTCCACTTTGCACAACTGATAAACATTTAAATAAGCCTTTTCAAAAAAGAATAGCATACTAAAATTATTAACCCATTAATGGAGTTAGGAATTGCCTGACAATTCATCTTTCCTCAAACTAGGTCAATTGCAACATTTATCTGATCAACAACACTGAACTGATCTTATCTCTGAAATACTCCACGCCTTACATAGACAAGTTTAGAAAGCACTGACTTCAGCATTCCCTTTACCTTTCTCATATACTTACATATTACACTTGCTGGCATTCCTCCCTCTCTTTCTCTTTCTTTCTTTCTCTTTCTCTCACACACATGCACTGGTTCACCTCCCAAAACAGTTTTCTCTACCTAAAAGCAGCATCGCAATATTGTCTCCTTCGTTGAATCCCCTCAGGGCAAAAAGCGAGTGCCAGTTGCCTGTAGGAACATAGAAATCTTCTCTCCCCACTTGTAAAAAGCTCTTGTTTGTAACGCTGGAAAAGCTGTGTGACATCATTTTCAAACTGCAGCGTGTACATGTACAGGAAAACTTCTACTGGGTCATGGTTTAAACCTTGCCCAGTGTGGACTTCAGACCAGTATGATACTGAAGGAAATGTCAGATTTAAAGGCATGGAGGGACCATCTGTGTAACAGGTTGAAAGTAAAAGATGGTAGCTGTTAGAGGCTCCATGTAGGCTTGAGATGTAAGAATAAATCCTTGGAGACGTGGATTAGTGGAAGAGGACAAAAGAAGCACTCAGATATGGAAAGTACATTAAATTCATCACAGAGCGATCATTTTCACATGTGCAGCTTAGGTTCAGGTGCATGAATGCTGGATATAACTTCATGTACTTTATGCAATGTTTTCTGTGACTGAAGTGTACCCTTTTTATTTCTTTTTTGTCTTTTTCATTCTCAACTGCTTTTTCTCTTCGTGATGGTTCATACACATTCAGCCTCAGTCTCTTCTAGGAAGGGGGAGCTGGACGGCACCTGTGTGACTAGCTGAACATGGCTAGTTGATTGAGCCATAATTTAAAGATCATCAACCTTGTTCCCCCACCCCAGCTGTTTTAGTAGAGTAAATTAGTTAAATAGACACTTGGTTATATTGAATCTACTTGCTCAAGAGTAATGCAGAGCAGATTTTTATTTATTTTATACTATCTGGGGGGTATGAAACACCTAGGGCAGAATCAAAACCACCAGTTTTTATCAAGATGCTTTTTGCCCAGAGAGTCTTCTAATAATTTAGGCTAATGCCACATAATATTTGGCAACAAGCAGTGCTGAGTCTCTTAGACTAAGTTGAGGAGGAGAAGACTTCTATCCAATTGGAGAAATCAATAAATTAGGCCAGCAAATACCCTATTTCTGCACCTTTGTATTTAATCTTTGGCATATTTTGAAAACTACAATTTAAATGGTTGCTTGTCTGTATTAAATACTGCATGATACTCTATATTTGCCTCAGCAGAAAAGAAGCATATGGTTTTATATTTCATTCTTGAGAAATACAAGACGACCTTGAAATTAGTCTCTCATAATTCATTGAAAAAATGGGGCAGAATTAAAGCCACATATGCAACATTTTCTTTTCCCAGTATCAGTTAAATATTTATGTTTTCTCAACATATTTTTCTTAATGAAATCTCAATATATATTAACATATTTTAGTATGGATATGCATATGCATTGCATACAGCAAAAGACAACATGGTGGCAGAGAGGATAAGGAGGTACACAACTTGCAGAGAAAGCCTTGTTTATGATGTCTTCTTAAGCAAAAATTGATGAGCTGGGAAGTGAATTTTGCAACATACCCCACTAACATAACAAGAAAACCTTTATTTTAAAAACTCTCTGAGAAAGAAGTTTGTGCATTACTTTTGGCAAAAATTACAGAAGCCTCTTTCATGAATATTTTAGATTTCCTGTAATATTTTAATGTCATACAGTTCATTTTTTTGCTGTGGTTTTCATTTTCAAATTCAGATTTAAAAAAAAATTCAACTGCAAAAGTCAAAATACTTTGGAAATGCTCCCTAATGAAACTAAGTAATGACCCTCTGAAATTACGAAATAGCAGTATCACTAATTAAGTAAAGAAATGGTATAACAGAGATATTTATACTCACTCCTTATAGATCTGATCCTAGTTGAATTCAACCCAGGTCACACACAAAGCCTGTGTAGAGCCAAAAATAGAATTCACATCTCCAGACTTGTACCTTTGTTCCTTAATGATGCTTGTGCCTGTTTGGCATTAGGTATGGTCATAAAGTGATCAAATTCATTGGGAATTTAACATTATTCAAATGACAAAAATTAACTGGATTGTTAATCTTTTTCAAATGAAAAGAACATAAAATGAATTTTGACATTATTTATTGTTCATTATTGGTTAAAGAAATATAAATTCTTTGTAGAGCTTATTATTCACCACGTATTCATTTAGGGCCAAATTTGCAGCCCAAGGGATCACTTCAACAGTCTTGCCTGTTTGTCTGCAGACCAGGATTGGCACACAGAAATTAGGTAATTGTGCATTTAAATTGATAGTTGGACATACAATAATCTGACCTGCACACATTCAGGCCTGTTTTTCCATTTTCTACAGGTGTGTATTCATGAGAGTTCCTGAAATTTTGCCCTGGCTCATTTTGGGGATAGAATGGATATTAACCTTTAAAAGGGAATATAAGTTAAATATTCATTGAAATCTCCTTTAAGGATAGAAGAATAAGTGTAGATGATGAGTGATCTTCTTGCCATCTCATCTGTAAGTGCATTCTATAAATATTGTTTCCTAAGAAATGACACCATTTATCTGTTCTGCGAGTAGAATTTCAACAATAAAGGCACCTTTCAAAATATTAAATAAACCATATTTTTTAATTGCATCATTGCTGTCAGAAATCTTCCTCTAACAAATCACTGTATCCACATTTTCAATTATTTGTCATCACCTAAATGAGAATATTTTATCTCATGTATGGACCTAAACCTTTAGTTTCTACCATAGACAGAAGTAATTGATTTTTTTATTTCATTCCTCAACTGGCTGAAAATGTAAGCCACCTTCAGATATTCATAGTCACAACTGTGGGAGCTAATTTTCTGAACGTATCTATCAATATGTAGAATAATCTTTCTCCAGGCTTTGCTGGTATGGTGTGAGAGCACACTAAGATAAATGTGATTTTCTTTCATTGCCATAACACAGAAACACAAAGGACCTTCATTTTTTTTTGGTTGAGGAAAAAATCAGTTTATGATATTTCATGATTCAATATGTTATTTAAAAAAGATTATGAATGAATGCCTTTTGAGGAAAATACACCCCAAAACTTTGTGAAAAATAAAAATAAACTGGAATATACCTGGAACCACCTTTTTTTCTCTCAGTAATTAATTATTTTTCTACAGACTACTTTAGTGTTTTATGTGTGTTGTTATTTTTAAACGAAATTGTTAAAGCTGTAACTACTTTCAAGTACACCATGCAGCTTTAGTGATCCTGTGAGACTCCAGCAGAAAAGGGTTAAACATTCCCTTTCTAACTTACATATGTATCAAATGGGAAAAAACAGGAATTTGCCTTTGGAATAACCCAGTGATAAAGATCCTGATAGTTTTAGTTCAAGTAGTCTTTCCCTGAAAATTTGTGCAAACTAGCTCCTAAATCTGAAGTTTACACATTATTTTTCTGCTAGGATTCCCCATCCTTAAATCTGTCTCTCCTGGCAATCTGCCTTCTCTGTTGACTATCCTACTGCTGGTTCAGAGCAGATTCATACCTCAGCAGTCCAAGATGCTGGATAAAGCAGCAATGATGTTAACACGTAGACTACCAATTATTTTCCTTATAAACACATACTTACTTACAAGAGTACATAAAGAAGTTAGGCCCAAGACCCCTAGGGAAAGAGGGTAAAGATTGCTTGCTCATCTTTCTCAAATACACTTTTAAGTTATTGATGTTGTTTGTTCTCATCCAAGCAATGTTAAGAGCATTTAGAGAAACATTTTATGCATGGTGTTTTGTGATAGGTAGACATGGCTATTACTTAAAATTGCAAAGATGTTCATTAAAGATTTTTGGCATGTCCTTTATCAAGCTCTTAAATTTCACTGAGTCATTCTTGATAAATTCCTTCCAATTATGTAAGTTAAGGAAAGCATAGGTGTGCAGTGGCATTTGCACTCTGTGTGTTGGTTTACAACCTCTTTAATTAAAACCAGTCTCTAAAGCACTTTCACATACCCTTAAATATAGCTGACCCTTTTTATATAATTTCATTTGGCTGCTAATGTTTGGAGAATATCCAGAAAAGCACTTCAGCAAATTCAATAAAGTACATACTATAATTAATATAAAATCCAATAATGATGGTAAACCGGTCTTCCTAGAGAATGTCTGTTAAGACATCATAATTTGGCTATTGGCATAAATATTTTTAGTGAATTACATAACAACAGTAGCTTAGAATTCAACCTGACTTAAAATATGAGCTTAAAATACTGTGCAGTGCATGCAAATCATATCAGGGATACTATACCTTAAATGTATGAGTAAGCATATTGCAAATTTATGTTACTAACTTGTCTTCTGTTAAAACTGCAGAGGATGAATTCATATGTAGTTTCACTTCAAGGTTTAGCTTTACATTTACTTCAATAGCAAAAATGCCAGAGAGATGCACTGAGCTGCATTGTTATTCAAATATTTGTTCCAGTATTTATATTCATATATGACTGTGCATAGAGGAAAAAGAAATGGTATCTTTCATCAACAGCCATTAAGTAAAATCAAGCAGTTAAGGCAATTTCACTTTCTGACATCTATACCCACTTAAAATATCTATTCTATATGTCAAACCAGATATTGTAAAAGTGGATTTTAATGGGTGTAATGTATCTGACTTTATTTTAAGTGTACCTATCATTCTATATTTGACAGGCAGCATCACAAGACTTTCTAACATGCAATAATTTTGACATTCTTCTCTGTAATGACCTGTCCACCCAGAAGTATCTCTGAACTAGAAGAATGAATCTCGGTCTGAACAGAAAAATAAACTCCTCACAATCAGCTTGTTTTCAAGATGCTTCCAATGTTATTATTCCATTAATAATGCATTTTTAGTTGTCAAAACTGATCAGCATCATAGTTTTTTCCTAGATACTGTTTATTATAAATCACTTCACAACAATACATTATTTTGAGGTGAATAAGAAACAAAACCATTCACTGTCAACTGGAATTAACAGTCAGGAAGCTATAGTCTTTTAGATGGGGAAATAGGAAAATTAGCATACAGAGATCTGTTTTAAAATATCAGCATGTACTTGTTGACATAAAAAAAGAACAATGTGTAGCCAAGCAGAGAGATTAAAGTTACCTGAAGCATTTCCTAATTGTTCTTGTTGGCTAATTAGAAAGTAATGTTTGAACGATAACAACTTTAACAGTCTCAGTCAGGGCTTGTATCACATGTAAAATAGATATTATATCAAGAACCCTCTCAAGAAATCAGAATTGTTTAAATCAAACTTTACGATTGTAACAAAATGTTAATCTTACCCTCAGACCTTTCAAAATCCTATTGTTCACCAGTTACAATAAGAATTCAATTTCTACATGATGTTTATGTATGTAGAATAGAGGGGAGACATTCCATCAGAGAGATCCCCATTGCTAGAACAGATGGGCATTGTCTCAGTACTGTTAAATAGGGTGATGTGGAACATTTCATTTCACACATAAAGCAAACCAAGTAAAATTAGCTCTTTTCAGTGCTTTTGACACTTTGGTGGAGAAAATCTCCTCTCACCTGGGGAGATGAGTATAAGACATCTGAATCAGTTTTGACTTGGGGAATTCTGTATGTAAAAATTGACATTTTCTTTTTTCGGTTTCCCACCCAGTGCCCCAGGTCCCTAGAATAACCTGTTAAATGCTAGTGAGAAAAAAAATTATGACGTTCCACCCTCTTTTGTCCTACGTGAAAAATAAATATTTTCATACTAAATTATCTTTATAATTTCAATTAGAGAATTATGGTTAGCTTCTGCTCCTCAATAATGACAGTATTTAGTATTTCAACTCCAGATTTCAAGGGATCTCCATGAAGTTGGTCAAATGCCATTACTAAAGATGGGAAACTGAGTCACAGGGAGACTGTGATACAAGTAATGCAACAGGTACAAGTCATCACTGAAAAATGAAGTCCAGGCATTCTTGTGGGCCAGTCTTGATCCCCAATAATATATCCTAAAGACTCAAGGTATTCCAGAGAGTAAAATAGCACAGCAGTCATAAACCATATTACTTACTGATATATTACAAACTGCCAGGATGCTCGGCTGATAATTATCTTCAGAGTTCCAAAAATAAAGTTCAGAAAACCTGAAAGCATTTCTCTTGGGGTCCCCAAATGGCAATTCCCTAACTATAAACTTGGTAAAGCAGTTTTGAGCATTGTGCTCTCATGCCTGCACGTGTCAATGAATGTTTTCCAGTTTCTTGGTATGCTTCAGACCAAATTGGTACCAACTGGAAAAAAAGACTCCTTGCAAGCTTCCTTCTGAAGAATCCAAATGATCATTTCCTGCCAGTTATCTTGGTTAATGAAACCTTGTTTAAATGGCAATAAAGAAAATATCAGACCTGTTCAAAAAGATACTGCACACGGTCATACAAGCCTAGGTCATCACACAACATTTGGTCAGTCAATCCTTTAAGCAACTCCAAAAAACAATCTTCAATATAATCTGGTTGTCTCATCTGCTGGCTACCTTCATTCAACTGTTTTGCCCTCCTCATTCCATGCTCATTGTCAGAATAAGGCAGAAAGAGCTGACAGGTTGCACCCAGACCCAACAGGTAGGCATTCACTTAATTCATATCCCACTAAACTGCTTCCTTTTGTAGATAAATAAATAAAAGACAATAGCTAAGTGAATACATCATCTCCAGCAGTTATTTCTAAACTGATCCCAAAGCTTCATTCAAATATTGTGATGGCTCAATCCGGATCACCAGCAATACGCTCCAATTTGTTTCAATTTCTTACCGATCAGCACCCAATCTGGGATACCATAACCAGAGTCCAAGTTAGTGGAAAGGGACCCCTGCATTAAAAAAAAAAGGACTCCAAAAGCCCTAAGGAAAAATATTGAGGTAATAAGTCATCTATTATCCCAGATTCAGGCCAAGATCATGAAAATGTTCACGTCTCCACTGAATCACTTTTACCTGGGTATCTTTTACCATGGACAGTGTCTGCAAGCAGGATTACACGTAGTTTTTGAGTACATGACATTTCCATTTTCATTTTAAACATATTTTAAACATGTATTGTCTAATACCCATCATAGATGGCATGCTCATGGATTAACAAACTATGATACGAAACATCAGTATGCTCACCACCCCTGTGAGTACGGGAGTTGTCAGTCGAGCGGAGAAGTGTCAGCCTTGAAACACATCCATCCTTAGTCTTAATGACTGATCAGCTTCCAGCACTCCTCTTTTTTTCTCTGTCGCAAATGTTACTTCTGTCTGGTTTTACCATTCTTGTCCTGCATAGAGTTAGCCAATGTACTCTCTCACAGCCCAACAATATAAATATGCCATCAAGCAGGGCTAAGGTCCTACAGTGGTGTTTCATAAGGTTGGTCCCTGGGTTGGGTCCCTGGTAACCCCTGGCCTGCAAGTTACATGGCTCCTTTCGGGAGCCATCACCAACAAGAAGTGTCAGCAGCTGAAGCCAAGTGTGATTTGTGTATAGTCTGACAGCTCTTCCATGAGCCACACTATATGACTGTATGTTTTGACATGCACATGCACTCCTGATCAGAATAACACAACTCCAAAGCACTAAACACAGTGCTTCTTATTATGTAGATAATAACTGCATGAAAATAAAAATCTTAAATCTACATAGCACCTTTATCAGTACTTGTAACTTTGACGAAACATGTTAGTTAAAGATAATTCAGCAGCTTTTGAAAATTCTTTAAAAATTGACAGGAAATGCTAGGTTATTTTTACAAACATTTTTTAAAAATTCTTTAAAAAACATTTTTAAATATTATTAAAAAAAAAAAAGGCAGAGTCTATTCTGCACCCTGGGAAGAGGTAACCATTTTCATCTTAAAATTATTCATTATTTTTAAAATTTTGCCTGCCTTTAGAATAAACGGGACATTGCAAGAAAGAGAAAGTTTTTGCAATTTTTAATTCTATCAAAATTGTAAAATAAATATTTGAGCGACTTCAAATGTATATGCATTTGCATATTATCAAATACAAGACAAAATGTTTTCCTTCTTGCTGTTTCCTGATATTCACACCAACTTTGGCAGCCTAATACTTTTGCACAGTGCATCCAAACCTGAATACTTAACGTTCATCTGTGATACTTAAAGTTTAACGATCATTTTTCCCCCTATACTTTTTCTAACTCAGAAAAGAGAGTTCAAGTTTGAAAGAGCTCTTTGATTTGTACAAGAACACAGTAGCCTGTTGCGTGCCATGCGGATCTGAGGGCTGTCACTTCTTCCAGCCATCAAGAGACTTCTAAAGAACCAGAAACCTGTCAAGTACTACTCTCTGTCAAAAAGCAAAAAGGAAATATACATTTTGATCTGGAAATTCATCTCAGACCAGGTACATGGGCTTGCTGATGACAATTGCCTCTCCATGAGTCTATAATGTTTTTCTTGTGTGGTTACATGAACCTTATATCTGTATCAATCAAAGTGTACTCAAGTATATGACAAGATGCTGAACTTCAGAACAAGTCTAAAGTCCCAGCTGGTTTTCAAGTTAAATAGAATGTGAAGGAGGTAAGAGTTTCTGACCGGAAAATAATTGTCTCATTGTAAGAAACTGTACTACCGCAGGGGGTGAAAAGAAAGGAAAAAAATTCCAATCAGAACCTACTTTTCACAGACTTTGCAACTAAGACATTTAAAAACAAAACAAAACAAAACAAAAACCCCAAATCATTTCAGAAATTATAACCATGACAGGAATTTCATTATATATAAGTATAAAATATATGGGTATAGGGTAATACCACAACTAGCACTGGAAGTGAACAATGACAGTAGAAAATGAAGTGAAGCCTTTAGGATATGCAATCCTAAGCAATTGACCTAAGAATTTTTGACCAAAAAAGGTCTTACTACTCAGGACAAAGTTTTTGTGACAACTAATATATACTACCAACACACAAATTAAGTCATTTGAAGAGCTCATTTAGCTGACACAGTGCAAGAATGATGAAACTAGTCACAGGCTTGTCTGTTGGAGCTTTACTAGGTTACAGGTGACCTTTGAGAAAATTCATTCTTGTAGAGGACACTGGAGAGTTGTTGTCTTCAACTGCTAAAAGAAGAACCTTCCAATACCAGTTAGCAGCGTGTATCTTAACCTAATAACTTGCAAACATCTTACCAAGCAATTAGAATAATTAAGAAATGACAGAAATATATCATTTTTCTCTGATTACTAGCTACATCTCAACTGACTGTTTAGTATTTACTGAATGCGTAAGCATACTAATTCTGAAACGGTGTCTGTTTCAACATGTAATGTTTCATTGCAGAAAGGAAATTATTTTAGAATATCATTATATATAATAAATTTTTCCGTATAACAGATCCTCCTTTTTAATTTTTAGATGCTGTCTTTTCAGATCCTTTTCAAAGAATTATAATGTTTGAGGTAAATGAATAGTTATTAATCAATGTGTAGACAAACCACTCTAGAGGATATGCAACACAAATATTATTAATAGGAATAGATATTCCATATTTACATTTTTAGTTCAAAAAAGAGAAGCTTCAGTAGATTCTTAACTGCAATAAGAAATCGTTGTGCTACATATGTATAAGCTGAAAAATACCGTTGCTGAGACCCTCACATGTGAGAGAAGGGGGTTCATCCAGGCTTCTGAAACTAGAAAAAATTGTATTTCCTCAGCAGGGACATTCCCTGACTGTTCCCTGACCAGGGGAGCTGGTTAAGCAGAACTGTCCAGTGGTGATTATTTCTCCTCCATCTGCAGCCTTTGCCTCACAGGAAGGCAGGCAGCTGCGTGGCTTCAGATCTGTTGGTTCATGGGACCGGTACCTGACTACTCCAGTGCCTTTTCCTCTGGTCCCTTCATTGCTCAGGAATAGCTATCACATAAGTGCTGATAGCATTAAAATCACACCTAGACCACCTCCTTGCATCAGTCTTGCTGTCTGAATAACCAAGCTGCTGAACAATTCTTAAATGTTTTGATCCAAGGACTCTCTGCTGGGTTTTTTTTTAGCTGTGTTAACTTCTTTTTTGACCTTACTCTCTTCTTTTTCGACCTTACTCTCTTCTTTTTCAACACTATCCTTCTTCTCTTTCTCTATTGTAGCAAAATGCTTTGTTTCCCTTTATTTTTGCCACCTCAGTCATATGGATTTTACAGCACCAAGAGGAAGGGCATGATGCACCACCAGCGTTTCTTGGCACTGGTGTTTGCCTAAGGTCAGCAACGGAAGTCTCAAATCCAGAAGCAGAGACTATGCAGTGACTAGCAGAGAAAATTTACTGTTTTGGAGGTGCGTTTTGGCCAAAATTAAAACTGCTTGACTGTTGTAACATCTCAACTCTACTGAAAGCAATGTTAAAGATACAAGTACTGAAAAGATCCAGAAAATGCAGCAGTTAAGGACATGTTAAGGGCATATCTTACACTAAGCTAAAATCCAGTATGGCAGTTGTAAATTCTGTTGTTTTCTGCTCATTTATAGCATTTCATGTATTCATACAATGTTCACTTACAGCATTTGTATTACACAACTTGAGCTTTGCTTTCTTCATCACATGTATTGCACTGTTTTCCACCAGTGACCTTATATTATTTCTCGAACAACATAGACGCCCACTTATTTTATCCTAATTATTACATTTGTGCTTACCATAACATCTGACTGTTCAACTGCCAAAGAGAGCCATATTTGTATTATACACAAGACAAGGAACTTTTTGTACAGCCAGAAAGGGCAGCCTTTTCCTACCTGCAGGTAAGAAAGATACACGCATCATTAAAAAGAGCAGCTGTTCAGATGCAATGTCAAGAAATTAATTTAGGATGCTGCAACCCTCCCAGTTACCATAATATTTCTATTTTTGATTCCCTGTGCCTCCCCACTAATTCTGTAGACATAAACACACTCCCTTCTCATTTTCCTTATTTTCTCCTTGCTGGCTGTGGACTTCTGCATTGCATGGAGTATGCGAGCAGGCAAAACTACGGAGGCCGCATAGCTGTTCACGAAATTGTTCACTAAAATTTTAGATCCCCAGTTTTGCACTTTCAGAGATGTTTTTTGGTGACTAGGTGATATCAGGACCTCTGTCTTTTCCTGGCCAAGTTTTCACCATGCAGTGCAAGAGAGTGCTAGAGAGAGCCAGTGTAGGTTCAAAGGAAGGTTTGCAAATAGAGACTTGCAGTGCCTCTTTGAAGCAGAGATTCCAGAGACAAAGAACACCCTCAGAAACCCTCCAGGATGTAAACAGAGGCAAAGAAACAGATCTTGGCAGCTCCTCCAAGCAAAAAGACCTTCATAAACTGATCAATATTTCAAGCTATCAGATAGGGTATTACAAAGAATAGAAAATGTCTAATCCTGGGCACCTGCTACAGTTCCAAGCTTTGCTGTATCAACCTGTCAGCCTTTTCTCACAAGTAATTTCTCAAAGATCATGTAGTTAAATCTTAAATTAAGCAAAAATTCTAGATTTCTCAGTTTCTGGAGAAGTACTCATTAATGAAACAGTCCCTGTAGAGCTGACAATCCTGGGATTTTCCCACAACTACCAAACTGTGAGCAGAATTCTAGAAATCTCAAATGTGAATGGTTGTGGGGCATTTCAAGCAGGGAGAAAAGGAATATAATTCTTCAACAACAGCAGCTCCAAAAATGCAGTATCTTCATTAGAAACCCTATGTCATACAGCGATAACATAAAACAGACACATTTGTCTGCTGTTCAGCAAAGGTTGCAGGCAGATTAATTCATTTGCTCTCCTTTTCTTTCCCACTGTCTTACTCCAGCAGTTGAAGTGACATACTGCTGATGTGAAAAGCTTACCTGAAATGCTCCCTGCCCCTTCCCTACCCTGTACCACAATTGTACTATGCCTGGGGAAATCAGTTTGAAGAAAGGTCTTCTGTAACCATTGGTCTCAGGATCAACTGGAGATTCCATTCAGCATGGTAAAATAGATAAAAGCAACAAATCATGGCCTTGCTAGGTAGATGTGTCTGAGGAGCCTAACAGGGCAACCTGAATTGTGGGGAGTTTAATTGAATGAGAAAATTGCTCCTTCTCATGTCAGGAAGCTTCAAAGACTGATGAAATCCCACTGATATCTCTTTGCTCCACCCAGTAAAGTCTATGTTAAGACTACGCAACAGCATGCTTAGAAAAGTTGGCCAGAAGATGATCCTGAGAAAACTGTTGTGCCTCTGCTTCCAGCTGGAGAAGTGCCAGCTAAAGGACGGGGACTTTGCCCACCCAAAGGAGCTTGCACAGTTTCTGTTGTGCGAATAGGAGAATATGCCAAAGCAGACTGCAGACAACAAGGGTCCCTTTAGGAAAGAAGTCTCTGAAATAAAAAAGTAGCACTAGCTCCTTCAGGTTTCTTTTCCGTTCAGGTCCTTGAAGTGATGACCAGACCCCTCAGCAAGGGTCACTTCGCTAAGGGGCTGCTGTGGGAACTCATGCTATTATGCCCACAATTAGACACAGCAGGAGTGGCAGAGAGCATGGCATTTCCATCACTGCCTGCCAAAAACCTCAGTGCGTGTTTTCTACTATGGGATGAGAAGTAAAAATGAGAAAGAGGAAATCTTTGGGAAGCAGAGATGAAGGTGCAAAGGAGCAATAAAAATTACAATCATATTTGAAAATGGAGCTGGTGGTGCTTAACAGAAATGATCAGCTTTTGAGGCAATGATCACTCTTTTTTTTTGCCAATATCTAGGCTAGGAGTAGTTCCTTAACTTTGTATGTCTGTTGTTTTCAAATCTGTAACATCTCATATACAGTGCTTCAAGCCCAAGGTAACACATAGACTTATCTTTAAAACACTTCTTTTTTCTGCAGCCTTCTCGGCTTTGAGCCTCACTCCAGGGCCAAACCCCCAAACATTGAGTGAATTCATTCTACTGAAGTAGTAGGAGCTCAGATACAGAACATGGACTGCTCCAGCCCAAGTCTAGCTTCTTGTGATAAAGCCTCTGCAGGAGGAAAAGCAGGATTCCATACTAAGGAAAGCTTCCAAAGAGTGAAGAAATGTACAAACATTGGGGGTTGGACTAGATGATGGGGGTTGGACTAGATGATCTCCAGAGGTCCCTTCCAACCCTGACTATTCTGTGATTCTGTGAAACAGAATATGAAGTTGGTGTAATCAGGAGGACATCTGCTTCTTGATATTAGGGTCTGACTTTCCTTCAGGTATCTAGAGATCTTTTTTTTTTTTTTGAGCAAATGTAATACTAAAGCAAAGAGTTTGAATGATTGCATTATACTTCTGACTATTTGAGGATGTCCATCCTGCACACTTCCATTAACACGATCTTAATTTTAGATTTGTGCATTTCAAAGTGATTTACTGCTGAGGGAAATAACCCATTGGGGTCATAAGGTTCATTCCAGAGCCTGATGCCAACATTTTGTGGATGGGATGGTGATTCCACAGACAACTCTGATGCCTCAAGAAAGAAAAGTTCTCATACACACCCAGAAAAAAAACCCAACCAACCCTCCATTCTCTGTTGGTGGTCCCAGATTTGCAAGATGTTCAGCACTATGCTAGACATGTAGTGCCAGAAGCACTGCTCAGTAGCTATTTTGTGTTATATGAAACCTACCTCTCCCAAGCTCTCCAGATAAGGTACAACATTGCTCAGAGAAGCACACTGTCCTGGGTTTCACATAGTCCAAGCTGCCAAAGGTCTCCTGATGACTAACAAGGCTGACCTCTGCCTACACATTCACTTGGTCAAACCTGCTTCTCAAATCCAGCTCCTCTTCTCTCCATCCATAGCTGAAGATGTCAAGGTGATGAAAAGGTGCCAACCAAAGAACCCTGATATCAGCTGCAGAAGACTGTAGGATTTATCCTATGCCTCCTGACCTTACCCTGCCACGACTGATGTACATGCTAGGCACCTGAGACGAAGGTGTGCTACAAGGGAGCCAAGAGTATGAGGAACATGTGATAAGAACATACATCAAGCTTTCTATTAAATATAGCTTCAGTAATTTGTTACCTGTATTTTCTTTTAACTTTCCAGTCTTTTTGCCTCCTGTAAGCATCACAGAAGTTAAATTTGTAATGTCCCAACATTATCAATAAATGTTTTCAGAAATAATAGCTCAAGACCATGACCTAAAGGGTTCTATTAGAAACAGAACTATTTGCTGGTCATATCCCATTTATTATTACATCTTGAGGTCTGTCAGACAGACAGTTTTTAATCCACTTAATGTGTGCCACGTTGATTTCGTATCCTTCTTAACCAATGCATTCTGTAGCATGAAACCAAATGTTCTGTAGTAGTCTAAGTACATTGTATCAACATTATTACCTTATCAGCCCAACTTGTAATCTCACAAAAATATCAAATTAGTTTGACAAGATCTATTTTCCATAAAACCACATTGATTGGCATTAATTATATTTCCCTCCTTTCATTATTAATCGAGTCTCATACCAGTCATCCTATTGTTTTCCTCAGGACTGGTGTCAGGTTAACATGACTGTATTTAACCCACTTTTCTTGTTTACCCTTTCCTGCCCTTGTTCATTTCATTGTAGTCTCCCAAGAGTTCCATATTATTCAAATAATTATTAAAAGAGTGTTTCTATATTGCATCTGAAACAGTTTTTTTTTTATCATAACCCTGAGTGTTTTCCTACAATGTAGAAAATTTAGTAGACCGTTTTGCATTTTTCCACATTATTACTGTTGAGTCTAAATGTATCTGCCTAGCTATGAGCCTGTGTTGTTGTGAGGACAATTTATGTTTCACTTTACTTAAAAATTTCCCAGTTCTGCACAGCTAAACATTCTTTTCTCTTTGTATCTTTTCAGTTGCTTTACCTGTCTTCTGCTTTTCCTTGCTTCTGTATTTGTTGCAATTAACTTCTTTCTTTCAACTGTTATACATGTTTTTATTATTTTTCTAGCTGCTTTCATCTCCACTTAACTTTACTGTTGTTTTCATAACCTCTGATTCCTTCTTTCCTCAGTTGTAACACTGGCATTTGGGAGTCTAGTAAAAAGTTAACAGAAGGTTCCACATGATTTTTTTTTTTTCTAATTCAGTCCTTTTAAACCATCCTCTCGGTCCTTCTTAACTGTTTTTCAGCTTTGGCAATTTGATCCTTTAGCTAAGATTTCAATTTGATAAAATATTGAAGAAAAAGTGAGCTGGTCAGGAAAGCCTAAATTTTTGGAGCCTGATAACCATACCAGATTCTAAACTCAGAATTAGAGGTGCATTTTTCTTATAGTGTGTCTGTGGAGGGTTAGGGCTTGGCAAAACCAGAAGCCCATGTCAAGTAGAAAGCTAATTGAAGCTAGATGATAATGAACCTTAGGAGTGGAGATCTGTTTGAGGCTCCAGCATTTCTAGAGCTGGGGCATACAAATTATGTTCTCAAGCATTACCTTTCATTTATGGCCTAGAGTCCAGAACTTTCTTCTGAAGATTGGTATCTACATTTGCTCTTCCCAAGAACTGAGTAACCTTCCCCCCTTTTTTTTTTTCAAAAGATAATCAGTTTTTGCAACAACTTTTTACATAATATCTTAGCAGTAAGAGAACTTGCCCAGAGAAAAGGTAAAAATAAGTCAAGATTATTTTAAGCCCAATGTCCCAGTCAGCACCCTAATCTGTTTTACAAATAATTTTTAATTACATTGTCTTTCATCAAACAGTTCTCAGAATAAAACTAATCTGTAAAGTGGATATAATTCCAGGAGCAGAGACCAGACATGGAGTTATCACCATCTGTGCTCTGGACGTACTGTTGGAGTAATGCCTCTGCTTACCAGATTGGTAAGGTATGGGTAAGCCATTGGTACGGCTTCTGATTCCATAGATCTTGCATTCTTTTCCATTGTTCTACAGGAAAGGTGAATACTCCTGTTTGGACTGTCCTATAATCAATGCATTAGGGGGTCTCTCCAGAAAGAATGAGAGTGAAGCCCTTTCTAAATCACTGGAAATACATTAAAAGTCTCACACTTCCCTGCAGGCTGATATAGCTGGTAGGGTGTTCAATCACTTATAAAAGAAAAGGAGCTTTTGAAACTGCTTTTTGTGAATACGATAATGCTGTTAGTTTACTTTATTTTCCAAATTTTCTTCTCTAATTTCAATTATGCTTGAGGTGATGAAGGTGTTGTCTGTTTAATTTCTTGAAGCAACTTCCTCAGGGTAAATGTAACCCTATTACACAATACAGAAGTGAAGGCTCAGGGGAGCTTTCGGATTGGAATGAAAAGTACTTTGTGATATATGTTCTTATTGAGCTAGGCAGTCACGTACCTCATGTAGGATTTTTGGAGTGCAATTTTTGGATTTTGACACTCAAAGACTTCCAAGATCCCTGACTTTTTGTCTTTATTTTGAGAGCTGGCATGAGTTACTCATTCTGACTGATCGGACAGTTGGCATTTGTTTACACGTATCATGCCCAGGTTGAGCTAGTTTATATCTATTTGCCACTAATAAATATCTGTGATGAAGATAAACTGACATTAGCTGTCAATATGGTGGTAATAAAGATTTTTTTATTGCAAGCCTAACAGTATTTGCAATGGAAAAAAAATCAAACTTTCATGATCTGTGCTTTCAAGTACTAGCCATCTTAACTGCCTTCATGCAACTCATGCTAGCAAGCTGATAACATTGCTGTGCCTCTCCCTAGGTTTTTAGAGAGCTGATCAGGTTGGGGAAATGAATGTATTCCTCCGTCAGGGGATCCTTCATGGAGAGTCTGTTCCAGCACTTGTCCTGCTCAGTGGAAGACCACCATGAGAAGCAAGGTATTTCCAACATCGGGAGCTTTGTGCTGGGGTTCTTATGAAGTCCCTGTGGTTACTAGCTGGGTCTCCCAACATGTAGCTCATAACTAGGATTTGGAGATGCTGTCTGGCTGGAGCTCAGTACCTGTAATGTCATGGTATGCTATGAGGAAGGAATTTGAGGAAAGATCAGAATTAATATTTGCGTTTTCATTAAAGAAAGTTTACAGGTCTTCATTGTAGAAGGCAGGCAATCTCAGAGTCATGTTTTCTGATGTGACCCTCACAGCAGAAGCTGTGAATCCTTTTGATCCAATTGCATGAGACCAGAACACTGCCAGTCTTCTTTTTGATTGCAGCTTATCTCAGTCATTCATGCAAACATGACAGTTTCACTCCAAAATACCACAGGTGCAGCCAGATACTCCCTTGAAACATCTGTTAAATCAGACTATGGTAGGGTATTTAATCAGCTATGTATCACATGTGGAGCACATTACATCTGAACTTCTTAAAACATACTTTACATTTCAGATGAAATTTGAGAGTTTTGTTTTGATTTATAAAATCCTGTTTAATATGGGTCTTGTTACCGAGTAAACCAATTATTTCCTTATCCCCTGACTCAGCAGATGAGCTCAGCTTGGCTGCTTCACCAGACAGCCCCTAAGGATCCTTACTTTGGGGCTCAAGGTAGAAGATTTTTGGGGCCTTTGGGTTCTGGAGGATATTCAGTAGTACAGAGACCAAGGACTACAATCTTATAGACAGGAGCTTGTGTATTTACTCAGGCTTTCTCAGAGGTAAAGTGAAGTGTTGTGGGAGGATTGTAAAACTACTATTGCTTACAAGCTGTCACTGTAGATTTTTTCTTTGTTTGTATGTAGGTATTAAATTATTTCAATTGCATCCGTATTTCATAACAGATACACATTATAATGTGAAAATGTAAGTAGGCCCTCGCACCAAATTTACATTGTTAAAAACATTTTAAAAAGATGACACACAAACTTACCCCAATGAACTGGTGGCCACATAGACAGAGACCAGCATACTTAAGTCCAACCTGAGAGCTGACCTGCACATTTTAGCTTTCTCCACCTAAGGATTTCAATAGCATTTGCTGTCCTTCTACTCACTGAAGAGTTGTCAGGCACACAATTTGCACAACCGTACACCCAGGACTCCTGACCCCTGAACTTCTCCAGCTTAATCAGGGTCTATGCAAAGATCTCTTGTCAAGCCCACAGGAAGACCTTGACCACTTGTCCAGCCTTTATGGGATCATTTGTGAACTTCTTGTATTTGTGTGAATGTCATTCTCAAATTGCTTTTCTAAGAATACATTTTTCCTTCAGAAAGAATCATGCCCATTTGTAATTCTACATTCTAAGGAAAAAATACCCCAACATCCTAAAGTGTAAATAAATAAATAGATAAATTTAATCATATTCTTAACAGAGCAAAAAGTATATAGCATGTGTGATTTGACTTTTTTTTTCATAAAAGGCTATTGCCACCATTTTTAGGTTTATATTAATAAGATATTATAATAACTGTATGCATGGTTCTAACTTAATAGAAATCAATATAATATGTTTTCAGGTTGTTGGGGGAAACCAGACTTTTTAAAAGTTATATATCATAAAAAAGCTTTATTTGATCAAGCTTAAAAGAATATGTTTTCCGCTTTTTAAGTTAAAGGTACCACATACATGTTATTTTGTTTTAATTTCACAGAAGGAATTTTATATATATACATATATGTATATACATACATATATGTCTTCTTTGCTAGCATAACAAAGTAAAAATATGGGGGGCGGCTTCACAGCAGAACAATATGTAACAGCTGCCTTCCTTTCTCTCAGAAAAGATATAAAGGATTGTTTTTCCTTTTACAGTGATCCCTTAAGTCATGGCAACCTTCTCCAGTTGCCATTAATTCGACACCCTGACAACTTAAAGACAACGGCAGCACATCAGATCTAAAAGGAATTGTGTCTAATTTTCTCTGCTAATGCATTGTATCTGCAGAACTGATATTAAAGGTAACTCTGCACATCATGTCTCGAAACCAGATACCAGGAGAGGATGATGAACAAATTGAAACCTCTTGTGGGAAAGAATTCAACCAAATCCTAGCATTCCATAGACCATTCACATGAAATTGATAAGACTATTGTAAATCACTCCAGTGACTTTGAAGAGATGAAAAGATATAGACCTGCAATAGTAAATAAGCAATAAAAAAGCACACATTACTATACAAAAAGCTAAGTTAATGTTCGTGTTATTCAGGGAAGTTTGCAGACAGCAAATTTGGCTTTGAATATAAATATAGGCTAATAATTTTCACACTTGTTTTTTCTTCTTTAGCTTTATTTTAAGCACGGCAATTTCTACAAACATTAATTCCAAAGAAGGATGACAGTCATACTGCATGTGCAGCAACACGCCTTTTTTGCCAATTAGACCTCTCTCTACATTCCCTTATGAGAAAGGGATTGGCTTTCTACAAAAATTTTTATACACAACATGGAAAAGTATTTACAGCCTCAATCTTGTCTCAGAACTGAAATATGAGATGAGGCTGCGTGAAATACCACTGTGATGGTCTTCACTGATTTGCCTACTTTTAAGCTCTTAGTAGCTCTGCAGTATAAATAAGAGCAGTAGCTGTTAACTGCCTCGCAGGTCTGATCCACAAGCCAAGAGAGTGCAGAATGTGTTTGAGGTACGCCCTGTACCAGGAGCAAGGTAGTCTACAAATCATTTGATCATTAAACTATAGGAAAGGGGGAAAGGGGATAGAACAATGGCATTGCTCTTCATCCTCCATGCTACACCATCATGTTGCAAGCCTTCAGCGTTAGATTTTGTTGGCTCTAGGTTTAGAATCCACCGCTGATACAAAGGAGGCCTTTGTATCTTTAAGGATCTCAGTTTAAGTACTTGAAGTGGCTTAGTTTGATTTTATTTTGGGTGGGGAAAAGAGGGAAAAAAAGATGTAAGGAAGGTGATATTGGCATTCTACCTATCTAAAATACCTTCAGTGCTCAAGGTAGAAGACTTTCCTGATTTTTTCATAAAACATTATAAAACTTTAGCTTAAAACAGTTAGTTTCTTAAAATGCAAATTAATTTAGAGATTTACTGTGTTTAAAAGGTAAAGTAGTGGTATGCAGTATTCTGGTATGATTCAATAGGTATACACAGAAGAACGTCTATTTAATAGCCATAAAAGAAACAAGTGGCAAACACAGCCAGGTAACACTAACAATTATTTTCCTTTTCTTGAAAACAAAGAATTAAATGTTCTTTTGGTAAGATTTTTTTTAAAATAAAAATCACAAAACGTTTTCTTCTTAATATTTACCACACATGTGTGAAGCCACAGTCTACTGGTTAGCACCAACATGTTGTGAAGCACGTTACTGGAAAATAAATAAATACTTGTAGCCTAATGACAATATTTGGTTGTGTCATGCTTACAGTAATACATATTTTCTCTCAGGTGGTTACCTTTTTCTGAACCAGAAAAAAATGTTGTTTCTTATTGAAATAAGTAAAATATATCTCAGCTAAATTTGAAATCTTGTATTCAGAAATACATATTTACATTGGAAACGATAAAGGTCAGTTTGCTTTGATGATTCCATGGGTTCCTTAGATATCAGTTCTTCATCTGTTGCATGTTATCATAGGCAATTCCTTTAAGCAGTGGTTTTCAGTAATATTTCTCAAAATTCCTCATGTGATTTCCCATGAAAAGGGAGGATCTAATTGGATTTTTAATCCTTAGCTAATCAAGCAACACATTGCATATGCTGTTTTAGGTAGAAACTGAAAAGTTCTTTCCACTGCCCTATTATAACAGGCAAGTTTGGATGTAACTTGAATCAGTAGAAAAATAACACGGTAAAGTCCCTATACTGTATAGATGTTACATGAAAACAATGCTCTCCTTTCTTTAAACTGCAGCCAGTGCCTAGCCTTTGATGAAGCTCTGGAATAATGGAGTGCCATGGGCTATTTTCTTCTGGTTTCTATAGCTCAATACAGGGCTTGTCTCTTCTGTTTGTTTTCAGCTAATTGCCTCAAGATCTAATAAGTTAGTGATGATGTATGCTGAGCACCAGTGACCCCTTGCCAAAAGAAATATTATGTCGCACCAAAGTTTAAGGAGCTAGGTTTTTATCAGCCAAACATCTTTTCCCTAAAAGGCTCTAATTTCCACTGTGTAGGTTGTAAGTGGCATCCGTGATTGCACTGGTTCTTTTAAATGGCTAAGACAGAAATAATACTTGAGGGGAAAAGCCAATGTGGAGGCCAAACACTAACCTGCATGTGTTCTCCAAGGCTTTGGCATTTGTTGTTCAGCATGCCTCAAAGGAAAAACACTTAAGAAATGATCAATTTAACAGAACATTCAACTCAAATTAGATGTTTACTCAGGTTTTTCTCTTTGCGTGTAATTTTAATGACCCTATTTAAAATGTTCCTTACTTATTTTCTTCTTCTTAGAGCAAAGATATCCAAGGAAAGCAAAGAAATTAGCAGCTACTATCGATTATATTGAAAGTTTTAACATATATAAGCAATTAATAGAACAAGGCCTACATAGATAACTTATTAATACTGCATTAAATAATATTACACAGATTGCAAGTTAAAATGTTTTCTTTTTTAAAAAGTAAGACATTGCTCTGGCAAAGTTGACATATATCAGAAGAAAAACCTTCCAA
This sequence comes from Ibidorhyncha struthersii, assembly GCA_013398815.1. Taxonomy (NCBI): domain Eukaryota; kingdom Metazoa; phylum Chordata; class Aves; order Charadriiformes; family Charadriidae; genus Ibidorhyncha; species Ibidorhyncha struthersii. The sequence continues at coordinate 200,500 of VZSZ01005265.1, read as the reverse complement.
GGAAGGTTTCTGATATACTGAAGCTTTCCCTTTTTTTAAATGGAAGCAGCATTCTCTTTGTCAAGTTGATTAATAATTGGACTTCTATGGAACAAAGGCAAAAATTCAGAACATTATAGAAATTACAGGGAAAAAATAATTTCCTTATATGTGGAGTCATCATACTGCCTTATTAAAACAGTTTCTCATGTTACAGGGCAGATCCAACAGCGGTCTGAACTTTACAGTATTATCAGTGTTGTAAAGTTCCTAACCTAGCTACCTTGCTGCTCACCAGAAGGGACAGCCCTCAGCTCCGTGGAAGCGCTTGCCATGGCAGTCCCAAAAGTCAGCCTGCTGGTAAGGAGCTCCTTCCACTGGTGGACAGGAGACGTGGAGAGCAGACTGTGCCTTGACCCCAGGGTGCAGTAAAGGGACTACTCACTGGGTTCATCTAACAGTTCTCTGTCACCATTTTTTCTCCTCTGCTCTTCTGCACACTCGCTCTTGCCCCATCGTTTGCACTACGATTTTTGTGCTGCTGGTGAGCCCATTTCCCTCACTGCCTGGCAGAAAACTTACCCCTGAGGAAAGAAAAAAGTATATTTTCTACTGTGTTAGGGACCTGAACCTGCAGCTCACTAGAAGAAAAATCCTGCAAGGTGGAAGGAGAAGGAGGCTTATTTTTTAAGATTCAAAATTTTGTGAAGCTGCACCCATCTAAATCTGCTTTTCTTCCGTCCTGCCTCCTCTAGTCCCTGACTGACCATTCCTGAAATGTTTGTCACACCGGCACCGGTTTGCCCAGGTGGTGCCCTGTCTTGGAGAGTTGATCTCTGCAAAATCTCAGGGGAAAAAAAAAGACTTCCAATTATCGCTTCTTCCGCAGAACAGGAGGTACAGGACGTGGTCCCAGTTCTTTCCTATGCCCGAAGGGATATGAGCTTGCATTTTTCAATGCTCAGGTGAATGCACAGGCACAGACAGGCTGCAAAGCATGACGACACAGGGAGCTCACACACCCTGATCCCATGACTATTTTGTATAAACAGTGAAACGTGCAATGCATTAGACACTGGAAACCAAGTTTAAAATATTTTTTTTCCTCAGAATTGTGATTTTGCTATTTCTGACCCCCTAGATAATCTGTTGTCCCACACCACGTGGAATAGCTGAAGCACAAAGAGTCAAAACCATGGCTTCTGCATGCAGATCACAGTCTTCCATGTAGAGGATCCACAAGAGAAAGAAGAAATGAAACACAGGTGTCCTACAACCTGTGCAGATGCTCTGATCACTGAGAGTTGTTGGATAACAGGCCCTGATTGCTATTTGCTCTATTTGTGCCTCTGCAGTGGGCCAAATCATTACATGTCCCAGGAAAATGTCTACCACTCTGGGTGGTGCTGGTGAGGTAAGTGGAGGAAATATGAGCCTGAAAGCTCTCCAATATTACCTGAGTGCCTGAACTGCTTAGGATTCCCCAGAGAAGAGGCAGTTCTTGCAGGGCCCAGGGACAGGCAGCTCGATGTGAAGGCAGCTGAACTCATAAGAAAAAACAAACCTATAGATTTTGGATGACTCTGGGGTCAGATGGCAGCTGAGAAGGAATGCTGAGACTCGATATGTTGGATTTAAGCAAGGAGCTTTGTAAGTCTTGTACCTTTCAGGGTGTAGTCAGATGTTGAAGTGTCAGGAAAGAGGTTCAAGCAAAATAATAAACCAAAACATTTAAATTCTAGGTGAGTTGCTAGTAAAACAAAAACTAAAAGCGCAATATTTTATTTAAATTTGCTATTATATCAGATAGTATCAAGAGTTCTTATCTCATTTTAATGGGAAATAGGGAAACTTCTGTGATTTATGAATTAATATCAGGAAATTGGTTGAAACTAATGAAAAGTAATGAATAATGTATAACGAAACAACTGAGTGGCCATGACACGATAGGAGCAAAGGCAAATTTGTGCACGTCACAATTCTCTGCTTTACAAGCAAATAATAGAAACATATTAACTTGTACTTTCAAAATAGCTAACATCGCTTTATATATGAATTTTAAGCAGTCATGAGGTGAAAGCTCAGGTTCTGCTTTTGGTTAGAAAATAGCTAAAAGTCAGAATCCGGATAAAAAGTTTTTTTTAACAGAGTAATACATTAATAGCTAGATATCTCACAGTTCCTTAATAGAACCAGCAATATTTAATATTAGTGGGAAAATCAATATACAATAACTGTTTTCCTTTGTCACAGCATTTTTAATCTCCTTACATACTGTGATCCTTCCTACTTGATAGATGTATCTATAAACACAATTGTCGGTAGAAAGGGTTAAGAAAAGATACGCCAACATTTGCAAATGCCAGTACTCTTTATATTGGTCAAAATTAAAAAAGACTTTGAGAAGCTTCAGAGGGACTTATTGAAGCAAGTTGAGTCGGCAGTTTGATGGGAGTTAAGAATCAGTGTCTTCCTAATGAAAAGAAATATACTCTGGAGAGAATAATGTAAAGTCAATGAGATTGATGCATGTGCTTAAACTTAAGTGTGTATTTGACTGCCTCGTTGAAGAAGGATGGCATTACATTCTTAAAGTTACTTCACTGCTATAGACACTGAATTTTTGAATTTTAATGATTTTTAACTATTAAAAATATTACCTATTTAGAATAACTCTGTATTTTTTAATTTCCTTTTTTTAGGATATTACTTCATCCCCCCAAAATCCAATTAGTAATTTATTATGCAACCACAGAACCATTATTAAATAAGACATCACTACAAAAATTAACATTTTAAAATGTTATCACCTATTAGCTGCACTGGGAGGGTTAGAGGAATCTCTGCAAAACACCAGAACTGATTTCAGATAAAATCTGAAATCCACCAATAATGTCCAGTTTTCTAGAGAAGACAGTACACACATTTATTTTTTCTGCTATAGTATTCCATCTTGGTTTGGATTAAATGTCCAATATAACATTTATTTCTTCCGTTATTTTATGATGCTGTTAAATATGTATTGTCTCATACTTGAGAACAAGTTGGCAATGTAATGTGCTAGCATGAAAGAAATAAAAATATATGTTGCATGCATGAGTCTTGATTATTTGAAACATTGTTTTGTGTAACGTGATTTAACCCTTTTTCTGATTGAGATCATGTTTGCTATTCCCTTTGTTTAAAATGTCTAAGAATTCTATTTCTACTGCAAAAATAAATGATGAATTATTTATACATACCAATTATTTATTATCATTTATGCAAAGCTTGTCATATTATGCATGCATAAGGGGATTAAATCACTGTTAACCCATAATGCCTTTAGGGGCATTATATGGTAGGCAAAAGGTTGCTTATGTTTACTATTGTAGATAAACATATACATTAAGAATATACATACTGTTTATACAAATTGCCAAGTTGAATATCAGTTCTGTTAGGAAAATGAAGTGTTTATTGAGCAATTGGTTTTATAAATAATGAGCAACTAATCTATTTAATGCAGTACACTTACTTTCTATAGCTTAAAAATATGAGCTTTTTTCAACTAATGATGCTCAAGTTGAATTTAATTCAAACCTGAGGAATGAAAGTAGTATAAGAATGCACTCAAATCTTTTCTTTTCTTTTGTTGTCCCTCCTGAGGCAGCCTCTTCATCAGATAATGATGCATGATTACACTTTACCATTAAAATAAGTAGGCACAATCTATAAAATGTCAAAACAATATGATTTCCTATTATTTCAAATAAACTGAAATACAAGGCAAATTCAGTGAGGTGTAATTTTTATACTAACATAAGCAGGTGGAAAGATTGGATACAGTTGCTTTAATGGGGTACAAAATGGAAGCACATTTTTGCAGGGTATGGGCCAAAATTATATTTAGTAGTACAATAATAAAGCAGTCCTTACGTTTTGATGTCATGCTGTAAAAAGAAGAAAATAAATTTTAAGTTTGTATAGAAAAATATTTTTTCCAGCTTTAATAAACAAACAGCACATTTAATTCATATAGGGATTAGGGCACCGTGTGTGTGCTTGAGGACATTTCATATAACGGCAGGGTGAGAGAGTAATTCAGCAAGAGTCAAATGACAACAATTTAATGCAGTCACTCTCCAGAGTTGCAAGATCTTGTTACAAATATGGTTCAGGTCACAGTCTAAACATAGTTAAAGGTCTCAACCCAGTTCCCGAAGAATGTGAGTTCACATAACAAAATCTGCCCCTCGAAAGCACACATGCAAGTCTCCGATCAAGGCATTCTTGTTCTCATCTTTTCTTGTCCCTCTTCAGCAAAACAACTTGTTGGTTTCTTGACCTATCCCAGTCTGACTCCCACAGCAGCTTAATTTGTTTCTGTTCGCTCCAGAGCCTACAGGTCCTGAGGATCTGTTGTTTTAGCTGTCGTGGTGCTTTAAAGCCTTTCCTAAGCAGCCAGCACAAACACGCAGGAGCATATCGTGGAACTGAAGGTTGAGAAGTTGAAAATGAGTCCTGTGGCAACAGAGCTGAGGCCAACTGGTTGACTGATCTTGACCAACTAAACTGAAAGAAAATGTAAAACTGTTATTATATGTAGATTAGGAAAAGGTCAGGTCAGATAAACAACATCTTTTCCTAATTTAGACAGGCTGCAATGAAGTCAAAGGTTGCCGTTGTCTTCAGCAGAGTTCCTAACTGGACATTGCAGGCCTGATTCACCAAAATATTTGTATATACTTAGCTTTAAACTGGGAAGAAGTCCTCCAGAAAGTCATTTCTTAAGCATGCCCACATGCTATGATCAACCTGGCCTGAAACCTAGTGTAAGCCCTTGAGGTGACCTCCATGCTAAAAGCACTCCCAGGGAATCAGCAGCTTCAGCCCTAATTCCAAACCAAGCCACTTTATGAAACCTAGCCCTATTGGCAGCCCCTTTTTCACATCACAGGTTAGTGCTGTTACGGCCTAACTGCAAGTGCAGCCTTGTTTCAACCGGCTGCACTGAAGCAATATGCTGCAAAGATTCTCCCCTTGTTTAGGTTGATTTGATATCAGAACAATGCCCCGGCTTAAACTGAGTTATTCTGATTAAAACCAATACAAGTGAGATCAAAATCAAGTCCACTGACTGCAAAAAGCAAAAGAATGTATTAAAAGCAAAAGTAGTTTGAGGGCAAGTAAAACCTCTAGCTTGTTTTTTTAATTAATATTTTCTTTTTGTGACATAGCCTCAGGCATCCAAATATATATTCCTCTAATCCCACTTGACCTCAACACAAATGTTTATGCCAAGGGTGTTCTCATGTTCCCAAGACTGGGGTTTAGGGTAATGGATTCTACCAAAGGGCATTCTTGCCTTTTTCTTCTGTCCTTTCATTTCCAACCACCTTTCCATCCATGTTTTAATACCGATTCTCCTCTCTCCCATAGATACGGTCTCATGCATAATATTCCTACAGATGCTACACTAAGGGCCATGCCTGCTACAATCAGTACTAATAAATGCCTTCTTACCTCCTAGCTACTAGGCTGAAGTAAAAGAGGTTCTCAGTTTCTCTCCACTTCTGGATTCTCTGTACATGTTGCTGCTTTCTTACTTCTGCACAGATGATCCATGAAGTCAAACAAATTCATTACTTAATATATATAAAATATATAGAAAGGGGAGGAAGGACAGATTTTTACAATTTATTCACTGACTGAAATAACAGGTTTTGAAAGAAGGAACCTTCTCTTAATTCTTTTTCTTTCAGTTAATGGCATGACTTTTGTAAAAGATAAATTTGAAATAACATTGCTGTCAGAAGTGGGTGGATCAGGGTTTCATTCTGCGTTAGTGTAGACAGAAACGAACGCACAAGCTTTTTGTGTATAACTCTGAGTAAGTCTTCGTCTTTCATTAAATGCAGATCCACGCTGAAATTATGTTGATAAAATTAGTCAAAATAACAGGCAAAAATGTTGTCGTATTTATTAACCAAAATAAGCACTCTTTGAAAATTTGACTCATGAAAATCAGTAACAGAAAATTAAGGTGGAATTTTCCTTTATGTACCTGTAAGCACTTTGAAGTGTTTCCATTGGTATAGGATAAAAAACTTATGTCAGCTTTTGGTAATATTGCCACTAATTCCTTAACTTTACTTTTTGATGTAAAAGCTTTTCTGGTGTACCTTTTTGTACATTTCAAAGAGGTCAGAGAAGATCCCAATCAAATGTATTGTTCCACATCTGAAAAAAGTGTTCCAAAGAAAGATGTGTAGAAGTAAAGCTCCTATTTATTTTTTCTGCCAAAGTTTATATTTAAAATCTATGTTTTGTAGGCACTAGTGATGATATGACATTCACTCAAAATAACTTATTTTTAAGAAAAATTCTGATGGTAGAAATGAAAGATAAAAAGCCAATAAATGTAAAAAATAGGCTTTATCAGATAGAGGAAAAATCTACTATTTTTATCATCTTTTTTTTAAATGTGTTTATATATGAAAATATATACTTTAGTCACATTCTTTTAAGACATTTTGTGTAAAGGTTTTAACATCAATTTGACTGGAGTCTTCCTATTTGGTTTCAAGAGAAATATCAACTAATCAGCACTACAGACCCAGAATATGATTGTGGCTTATTCTGATAGATTACCTTCATGACAACAATACAGTTTGGGCAATGTAGGAGGGGGGAATTTAGGAACCTACTCTACTTTGCAGAAAAAGATTAGAGGCAAATTAACCTATAGCAGAGGACCTGAAGAGCAAGTAAGGAATCAGCAAGCAAAAGTCAAAACACAATTCCCTGAGACAATATTTGCTTCTGTTTTTCCTTTTGGTCAACCTTACTCAGGATTTCTGGTAGTAGAGCCTACAGTGAAAGCTACTGCATTTCACATTATTTGAACTTGGGCCTATTACTGTTCCCAAACTGCATTTCCAAAATGGATTGCTAATAGCCACTTATGGGAGATACTGCTACATGATTAGTTCCTGGTCATTTTCTCCCGAACAAGGAAAAACATCTAAATATCATCATTGACTTGATCATTGCCCAGGGATCCTGAAGAATAAACACTTTTAAGTCTTGACAACTGATTATGGAGGAGAAATATTTTTAAAACTGTTGCAAAATACAAACAGGTTGTAGTATGTAAAACACAATTCCCCATGTAGTCATATGCACATACACTGATATTCATTCCCCGAATCTTAATTTAAAAGGATAATTAGTCTGTAGTGCCTGAATTGGTTCCTCAGAGGGTTAGTGTCCACCCTGTTTGTCACTGTTTCTTGCCTAATCCTGTCTAATGAGGGTTTATGTTAACATGGCTAAGCACTTGCAGATATGCGCTACCAAGCTATCTAGGCTTAGAGAAGACACGCTGTTCAAATGTCACTGCCTTTGGCTATCGTGCTATAAGATACTGATTATTACTTATTATGTTTCATATTCAAAAGGCTGCCATTTATACTTTTTTGTAGGCTCTTGTAGTTCTTGTGCAGGTAACAATCAACATCTGTATTTTTTCTAGATTTATATTTTTTAATGTACTTACTCTTTCTTTTGTTAATAATTCTCAGTGAGGTGAAATACATTTGATTTGCTGCTTTAAAGCATTTAGAGCAAGTTAAACAGAACTACACCAAAAAACATGCTAAAGTTTAAACATGCATATATAGAGATGTGTTGGGGGTTGGATTGTTTGTTGTTTTTTCGTTGTGTTGGTTTTTTTTAATTGGCTTGCTGCCACTTCATTAGGATATTTTAGTATAAAAACTTAGTTCAGGTTTATTTGGGCTGAGCTGGAGGTTTTCATTTCAAAGAAGAAAATTATTTCCTTTTTTTTTTTTCTCTTTCTTCCTGTTTTAGAAGCTACCAGACCCTGTAGAGCATAAAACATCACAGTCAGACCTTTTCTCTCTGGCTAGTTGTGATTATCCTTTGCAGGTAGGAAAGCATCCTAGTAGAGTCTGAAGAGAGAGGTCAGTCTTCAGATCTGAGATTTCGTTCAAGTCTTTTTTTCGTTCCAGAAAGGTGAAGATTCGCTCCTGTTATAATTGCCTACATTAGCTATTTCTACACTGCTGCTAAAAAGCAGTCTCAGGAGTGCAGGCAAGCAGCTGACTAGCATGTACTCTCCCATCCACACTATTGCCTGCCAGGTTGCCTAAGGCCTGCCTGCAGGCAGCCCATGAGCAGCCTGTTTGGGCATATCTGGAAAAGCACTAAGCTACCAGACTCATCAGGGATGGAGGGTCCTGACCACTGACTCCCCTCCAGACGCAACGCAGATATATCAGGATGGTCCCTGACATCAGTTCAATGCCAGGCGAGTGTGCTGTCACGGCTGCCGTGCATCCCTTGCCTTCCAAAGGAGGAATCCTCCCCCACACTGAATTGCTCTGCCCAGGAACAAGCGCAGCTCGTGCAGAAGCAATTCAGCTGGCGTGCCCTCACCGAGGGCAGAGCAAAAGAGGGCAATAGGGCAGCAGCACCCAGCACCTCCATGCCCTCGTCCTGCCTGGGGCTGGCTTCCACTTGCTCACTTCTTTCTGTTTCTCACCTTAAAACCCTGAGCAGTTTGGTTTACTGGGGGTGAAGTGGGTATCATTGTGATTCACCAAAACAGAAGTGCATGTGTTTGTACATGCGTGCTTAAGTCAAGCCCATAATCCCAAAATAAATTAGCCTGAGTGCTTACATTTTCAACCAGCTAAGTCTTTGGGTGTATCACTGGTTTATACAGTTGTAGGATATATAAAATGTTGCTGTACCTCAGAGTTTAATAGGGAGCCTTGTGAAACACTACAATTTCTCTTTCCACTGCAGAGTAGTGTTGCTACAGTTGAGGCAAACAGAGTTGTGCATGCCAACATTTTGCTTGGTTTCATCATGTGTGTCACTTAAAAATTGGCGTAGCATCAGTATCCAACTAAAGCTCAGCCAAGGCATACTTCAAAGCTTTCTGAATCTTCCCGTCCCTTTCTGAAAACCTGTGTTAAAGATGAACCATAAGTGCAATATGCAACTCAGAGAATTCACTGGTGAGCATTTGATACTAAAACATATTAGTTAAAATATCTTCAACTTAAATGGAGGAAATACCAGTATAATTTAGCAAATAATGACAATTTCCATTTCTCCATTTCATTGTTTTTCTTTGGCCAGTAGAAACCCTTAATACTACATTAAATGTGATGCTGATTTGAGACCTACTTGGAAAGAATTCTAGACAACCCCCCCCCCCCCTTTTTTTTTTTAATAAGAAGGAATATTCTTAGTCAACTAGTCTAAACAGAAACTCATGTTAGTTTTAGGTCACCCTGGCAGCATCTCTCTGACAATAAGTTGGGGATGCTGAGGAAAAGAAATGAACAAATCTAAGATAGCTTTTTATCTAAGGTACCACTCACCCTCTGGAAACCAGTGGATGGTTTCAGTTAGACCTGTGTGCACAATGTGTTTACAACTCCATCAGTGTGCTTATCTGTAATAAATCATAAGTGTCCTTCTTTTTGAATCTGTTAATACTTTTGGCTTCTTTAGGATCAGTATTGTGGCAAAAAGATCCACGGTCAGAATAAGAGTACAAAGTCACTGCCTGAAAATTTCTAGTTCTCACCCTAAGATATTTGAGAACAAAATATAGTATTTTATGGTATAGTATTTTATACTATAGTTTATTCTATTTTATAGTATAGGATGCTAACATTGTACATGAAAAGTAGAGTTGTTTGCCTACCAGAGAGGTGTGTGGGCAAGGAGGGTTGAACTTGTTGAATCATTTCTAGTACAGCCAGCTTCCATCTCTTCTTCAAGTTAGAAGAGTATTTTTAAGGAGTAAGCCCATTCTTCTTTTAACTACTGTCTGGAAACAGATGTCTTTGAGCAAAGACTTCTAAAATTGTTTCCCAACTCATGAATCTTGATGTAAGGAAAGAAGTAACTGGCTATAAGTAAGGATGGGAATCTATTGAGAAAATTTCCCAAGAATATGCCACTATATCCTTTATGTGTTATCGCCTGTGAATTTAATTCCTTCAAGAGATAACCATGGTGTCCCCTATTCACAGATTGTTGTACCCACTACAGGGAATATAGCTTCCTCAGCTGCCAGAGCTCTTCCCTGCTAGACAAAAGAAAGAGTCCCATCGAGCGTTCTTGGGCTAGCAGCCACATAGATTATTTTCTGCTATATCAGTCCTGCAGTGATTAGTAATTACTGAAAGCTGAATTTGGTCCATTGTTAATTTATTTAAATCACTTAATTTCATTATATCATAGGCGAATTACAGGGACAGTTACTGTTTTGGCCACGCAAAACCGTCTGTGGCCAAAGACGTACAACATTTCTCTAATTTGCTTCCAAGGGAATTTAATTAATTGTGTAGTGGGCAATATGGCAAACGCTGGAATTTGTGTTAATCATTAGCTCAGTAAAAAGTTCATATCCTGCTGCACTCATCCTGACTGGGAAAGACCAGAAGGCTGTTGCAGAACAAAGGTAGAAGCTCTTCTGCAGCTGCTCCTTCTGTCTTAGTGGCATTCATAGTTTTGACTTCTGCGGCATGAGGTCATTTATCAGTAAAATGTACACCAGGTCCAGTTAGCCCTTCAAGCACCCCAAATATAAAAGCAGTTGACTTCTGCGGTCCTACAATGTCCCCATCAAATCAATTTGTTCCTCCTTCTCACCACACAAAGAAGTCCCATCAAGACTTCAGAAGAGGGAGAGCAGAGGAAAGAGAAAGGGCAAAACGGGGACATACTGTAATCACAAGAGGTAACCTTGGACTGTTATGGATTATTTTGAAGACATGATTTTTGAGTGAAAATCTATCTTTACAGTGAACATTTCACACAGTAATTGACAAATTCAGCAGCAATTTCACACAGCTCTAGTCATCAGTCATTTGAAATATACAAGTACAGTATTCTACTACTAATGAGTTTCAAGTGCATAATAAGTTAATTTGATTGACAGCCCTTGACCAATAGTAAAGCCAATTTTTACAGTTGAAATAATTTTTTTCTGCTATGGGTATACATTTATTAATTTCCACTGTAGAAAAATAATCGTGTTTTAGCACCATGGTAGTCATAAAACAAATATGCTATCACTTTTAGGCATATGCTCTTAAAATAAGCTTTTAAACGGTTCTCTTTAGTGAGTGTGCTTGTGAATTTAGACCTGTCAAGACAAACAGGTTTATGCATCCAACTAAGAAGTCAGGCATCTATCTATCATGTCTGCATGTGCTGCTTACACGGATTGTGTTCACAAATGAGTTTTGCGACTTATCTAGGAGTACAGATGAAGATTCAAGGTTGGATTGAGGCCTCTTTAAAACCTCATCTTGAGTTTGATACATTTAATAAAGCTGCATTTCCTGGGGAAGATGCAGTATGGCAACTATATCATGCATTCCAGTTATTTCCATGGTAGGATTCTCAAAAGCGTACAGTAAGAACTGAAAACCAGATTGCTTTAGCAAGGAATTTTATCCTATGTCTGACATTGTAAGCAAATTATATTGCTACTCCAGTAGTTCTCTTGACTGCAGGATACAGAATAGTTAGCTGGAGCTAACCAACAGAGGAAAAAAGTCCAATAGCATTATCAACTTTAATGTGATGAAACCATTTCTCAAAAACTGGGTCTTGAACTCTTCTTTACTAAACTATTTTCCAAGATATGTTAAACACATAACGAATCAAAGAAAGTGGATTGGCTAAATTGACTAAGATGCCTGACCAAGAAAGTTGATGACATCCTAAATATCTACAAGTACAATCTAGTTATGACCCCACTCTTGTTACTATTGGTTTTCGGAGGTAATTAGAAGGTTTGCAATAGAATACTTTTTGATGGGATACTCAGGAAGTATTCAAGTATGCCAACATTTTTTTCAATTTTCCTTTACAGAATACACACAGAGACTATTTTAGTTCAACTGCACTGGAGCTGAATTAAAATATAGTTTAACAGCAGTAGTTTATTTTGAATCTGTCTACTTAATGATTGTATACTTGATCTGGTATACAGATGTCAGACAGGAAGAATCACAGAACTCTGACCTCATATAAAGGACATGAAACACAAATGATACAAAAACAAATTTCAGTGTAACTCATAAATAAATTTCACCCAGCAAAAATGCTCTGGATACTTAGGAGTTATTATCTGGGCGCTTTTTGCCAAGTATTCTTCCAAGTTCAATGTTTTCATGGTGTGACAGTCTGTTCAGCAATGTGCCACTTGTGATGTGCCATTCTTTATGTGCCATTCTTTCCCTTACTCAAGGATTTTATATGGTTCATCACAGAATTTTCACAGATTAGGAATCATGTAAGAAAGAAGGAACTAAGAGGGCACAAGAGTTTTGCATTGCAGGAGTAAACTTTTTATACTTTATTTTGTTGAGAAGTCAAAGCATTATGCCTTAAAATACAGTGAAGTAGTGTCCTGAATCATTGCTACTGAGGATTGGGATATTTTGTTCACAATACTTTTAATAGAAATCCATACTAATGGGAAACAAGCGTTCCAGCATCTTGTATTTGTGACCCTAGATTCAGGGGTGATGTTTTTCAAAGCAGAAAGCAGAGTCATATTCCTATCCCTTACAGGAATGCAGCTTAGTCCTCCAATAAGCATGCTCGAAATCTTCATTAAGAAGCTGATGGGTACTGTCACCATAAAAAGCATACAGATATTCAGGACAGAAATATATTTGTCTGTGCATGCATGGTCCTTAAATAAAAACAAAATAATGTAAAGTATTTATAATTTTCAGGTATATTAACTGAAAGTCATTATATCACAGCATTTGAAGAGCCTCTTTTCAAGTGGGAAAATCTATTTAAATATACATTCAGGAGATATTATATATACATAGTGTGCATTTTAAAATGTACATGTTACGTACTAAATTACATACTTCAGCACACGCAAGGAATACTCAAAATTTTAGGTTTTGTTGACAATGCATAGGTTTCTACTGCAAATCTATTGTGACAAGCTGCATTGAAAGACCTCGCTGTCACGGATAACATAAGTGTAATCTTTCTGCACCTCATCAACATTGTCTTTAAGTCATTCTCCAGAGGGAAAATTGGTTGGGCAAGAGGTCAATTCACTTTCAGTTCCCATTCGATGCCAATGCACTTAGCTAACTGTGACCAATTAAATGATATTTTCTGTGAGAAAAACATTTTGTCTACAGGAACCCACTTCCAGCTACTGAATTGTTACTTATGGATTTCATGTATGGCCTTGAAAAGCCATCGGATAGGAAGAATTCTGTTAATATTGAACCGAAATGTCAAAGGCTTTGTTTCATGGAATAAATATAAAAAATAAGTTTAGCTGACATTTATTACTATGATATCTCCACCTCCTGACTGTATAAAATAAATCCAGAAATCTCAGAAGAAATCACAATCTAAACCACTTAATCTCAGTTGACTGTGTTGAAATCACTGTAGGATGGATTCACGGGCCTTGAAATACGTCTAACAGTGAGATACTTAAAGATCAGAATCTATTTAAACAGAACAGACTTAAGAACAGGATTAATCCTTGTCTGCAAACATCTGTACAAGGAGAAGATATCTGATACTAGAAGATTCTTTGGTTAAACAGAGAAATCCTTCGTGAGAACCCAACATAAAGACAAAAAAAAAAATCAAAAGAGGAAAGAGGCAAATTTATAAAAATGTGGGTAACTGCAACAGGAACAACCTGCCTGGAAGTGAAGATGTTTCTCTACCTCCTAAAGAGGAGGGGCTATATTCCCTGAAAGGTCATAAGTCTCCTGGCAGAACTTGGGCAGGTGCGGCACGGATCCAAACCTCAACCTCAGAAATTCACATCCACCTTCTACCCATCAGTGGTGTTACCTGGCTGTCTCTCTGTCTGACTGGAAAGTTTCCTAGGCGCAGTGCCCAGAAATTGCCCCATCTAAGAACAAGACGTGTGTGTGGCCATGGCCCGACGGGGACCCAGAAAGCAGGACCTGCTCGGTGCCATCAGGCAACATGCAGCAACTTTGCTGGGTCCCATGCAAAGTGTGATGGCATATTCTCTCTTCTAAAAGATGGGTAACGGCTGTATCATCGCCTCCCTTTTTATGAATTCCCTAGAGGCTGGAGCATTTGAGACTCAGTCAATATTCTCCATCTGAAAAGATTAAAAGCCTCAGCTCACCTCTCCCAGGAGACTGCGTTAACCACAAGCCACACAGCTGGGAAAAGAGGGGGCTGCTGCTGTTGAAACCCTACATCTGCAGAGGAAAGAATGCAATATATCCATGGAAGATGTAAGAGGGAGTGCAAGAGGGAACATGACTCTGTGGCCTAGTGCCTACGGCATTCATCTGGGAGTGGGCAGACCTAGATTCCACTCCTCGCTTCAAGAACAGCTTCTGTATTTTTATATTAAAGAGTTATTGGTTTTGGATACCCCGAGGCTGGGCTGATGAGGTTATTGAACCCAAATCTCCCACATTCCGGGTGAGTTCCAATGAGCAAAACAACAACCTATTATACAAATGATGGCTGCCATCTCAGGCAGCCGTTTAAAAGAAAGCAGTGGTTGACTCTTTGAAGGAGCAGGTGTCGGCACCGACCAGCGGGACGGAGCCTGAGTCCAGAGCCTGCAGCTGCCTCCTGGGGCCCCAGGGCCAGGCGCTCATCCATGGAGCTCTACATACCACCTCCCTCCGTCAGACGAGGCGGCTGCATCTCAGATGTTTACTAGGAACTCTCCTCAGCATACACAGCCCCCAGAATTGTGCCTTGGGGACTATCTGGAAGAGTATCAGCTGGCCTGGTCAAACTCATGCCAGGGCATGCTCAAAGTTAAAACATTGCAGATGATGGCGTGCCAGTGCTCAACCTCATACCTTGGTCTGATTTAGTTTACCAGAGGAATTTTACTGGGAAAACAGTAGCTAGGGGTAGCACTGGAGCTGAGAAACCTAATCTGAACTCCCTGTGCGTCGTGATTGTGGTGTGGGACACGTGCCTTTACCACTAGTTTACTAGATGCACTGGCAAGCCACTGGTTAACCATACCAAGTTACTTTTATTTTCAGTGTTTTTCATGCTCAATAAAAAATTCCTTTACACAAAAATGCTCTTTTTTTGGTCATTCCCATTCAAAATATTAAAACCAGCTATTTTAAAAAAAGTAATAAAACACTCCAAGTGTATGCACAGTAAGCCACAATTCTCATGTGGCAAAATGCATTCAGGTTTCCATCTCACACAAATGGCCTTTGCAAGCATCTCCTGATAATGGAGTCCTTGTGAGCTCTTACTGAGCCTTTTTCTTACAATACATGGTTACGTTTCTAAGGGTTCTGTTGTCATTCAGAAAAGAAAAGATGGAATCAAATGTACATGCTTACTTTAAAAGTGTGTGCAAATATTATGATAAATAAAGAAGCAATATTAAAGTAAAAGTGAAAATTATTCACAGCACTAAGTGGGCAATTTTCCTGTTAGCGCAGAACACATATAGGGAGTTTCATGTCTGCAGCCCTCTGAGGAAAACTTAGACAGCAATTACTTTATTTTTGTCTGCAAAGAGAAGGATTATGAGGCAGCAGTTAACTGGCAAAGTATCTGTGAAAATCAAGGCTGGAACAGCTGACGTGAAATTAATTCTCTGTAATGCCTGAGAAAGCTAGCACATACAGTATACAGTACTTATGAACAAATTTCCTGTGGAAATGAAATCTTGTAATTCACTCTTAGAATGGCTTGAAATGTCTGAGTTTCAGACTGTTTCTTTGGTGTTTTAGAATTTGCTGTCACGTTAATTAACTAACTACCATGCAAAATACAGGCTAGGTATTTGACTGGTGTCTCCTAGAGGCTGCTTAACAGATGCATTTGAACAAGAAAAAAAAAAAAAGTAGACACACTAGTCAAAGAATGTTAGACATGAAAGAAAGTACCTAAAGAGGTTTCCAAGGAAAAAGAAAAAAAAAGCCACTTATTATTTTTATACATTGTGACACAATGTATAGTTACATGCTTACATATTATTTTTTCCTCATAAGACTCCATTCTCATTCTAAATAGTTTTCTCCTATTTTTCCCCTTCCTTAACATAATTTTAATGTAATTTACTTCTCAGAACAGGTATTCTGTTTTAACTGTTTAAGTTCTACAGTTTATTTGGACCAAAAGCATTACCCTGGTGAATTCCAGCAATTTAAAGGAACTCTTCCTGAAATATTTCTTTTAAAAAAGGCAATAGAAACTTCAAGTGTTAAAACTAGATTAACCCTTTTTTTGTCCGTACTGGTATTACTGCTATGTTACTAATGAGGAGTTTTCAACACTTTTTTACATATTTACTTAAGATTTTCAGCTATAGCATTGCCCTAAGGCTGTAAAGCACCATTGTTATGAAGTTAAATTTGTTTTATCTGTTCTTAATATCCAGGTATTTAAAAACAAAATCTCTGTCTTTTCTCCTGAGGTAATCTTTGTATTTTAAGATCTTATTCACTATTCTCTGCTCATTATAATAAATAGAATTCATATAATAAAATCTATAGTGGGTTATAGCAAGCCATTTAGAATCTGATTCCAGACAGTAACACGCTCTTAGAGGTAAAAAGAGTGTAAGAAATAAATCATAAGAAATAAAATTCTTCTCTCACACTCTTTTAGTTTTTTTGGTTTTAACTGAATTGTACTGAATTTGTACTTTTTGAACTTATTAATGCTTTTTGGCATTCCCAGCATCCCATAACAATGAGCTCCTTGAGAGGGGAATAGCTGGCATGATCCTTGTCAGCAACTGTTTATTATTAGCCTCAGAATTCAAAAGAATGGAGTAGGAAGATCCTACGGGCTGAGCCAGCACATTCCTCAAGGAATGAGGAAGGATTAGCTGGAAACAGGTTATGACTCTTCCAGTAGCACTTTCACTCAGTGAAAGGACTCAGAGGTGTAGATGGGACCCAAGTTGCTTACCCAGCTGGCTTACCCTGGCTTACCCTGACAGCCAGCAGGATTCTTCCCTGCCCAGTCAGGAGCCTTTCCTCGGGAAACCCATCATACTTGTTCCCATCTCACATTCAGGGGGACCATTAAATCCCAGTTTGAGCTAGTTCACCAGCACTGTTTTTTGTCTCTGCTTCCTTCTGATCAGTCTCTTCTCCAGTCTCGTAAATCTTCTACAGCTCCACTGTTCCCCTACATATCAACCCAACAGTAAACACTCTTTGCTTCATGCATGTCTTGCTCTCTCCTTGCCAGCGGTAAAGGCATCATGCTTCAAGGCAATCCTCTCTCTGTACTAAGACAGACTTGCAAGCAGCATGGCTCATTAACATCCTGCCTGCTTTTGAAGCTAATGACACCAAAACATTTAGCGATGTGAAAGGAAGCACTGATCTTACTGACAAGTAAGATCAACCCAGGCTAGAAGCTGAGAACTCAGAACACATATGTAGCATAGGAAAAGGTGTCCCTACATCTCCCTCTCTGCATGCTTTACACATGCTCATGATTCTTCTATAGTAAGATGGGAAACTAGATAGGGAAAGTAGATCAGTCCCATTAATAAAACTAGACATTGTTATGCCAAAGATTTATCTGGCAAAAGCTTCTCTGTCATTGCTAGGCGAAATTTCACCATTATGGGTCACATTCAAACTGATGAACTAGCAGAATACGGGACTACTAGCAAAGGTAGAAAAGCAGTGAGGCAGGAATGATCGCCATATGAAGCAGCTTCTGAAGCCTGACAGACTGAATGCATTACGGTTCTTCAGTTTAGGAAGATATATCTACATCTATAAAAGACTGAAAAATAGATAAGAAGGACTGTCTCAACATAGAACACAGCATCTGATAAAATTATCTCACAGCTAGTGACAAATATAAGAACTGATTTTGCACACTCATCATAGTTAAACTGTGAAACACCTCATCTCAAATCATCTTGAAGTGAAAATGAGTTCAAAGACACAAAGTCATGGATGATAGATTCTCTGTGGCAATCAGACTTGAAAGTTTGGATGAAACCTCTGATGAAGAAAGTCTCTGCCCTTCTGATTACAGTGTCAGAGAGAGGACACAAATGTTAGGATCTCTCTAGAAATGTCCAGTTCCTTTCCCCTGCCCCCCAATGTGCAAAAAGAATAATGCACTATCTGGACCTGTGGTCTGCCATTCTCATGTCCTCACACCCTCTTAACAAACTCTTCACCTACTGGCAGTTGTCCTGTGCCTGGGGATGAGCAGAAACCCCTCTCACCTGTGTGAAGGCAGCCTGTGTTCTGAGATCCAGCAACGCCTCCCAGTTTCATTTGGGTATTTAAATCTAAGACATAGCAGGAGACAATTTACTGGGAATTTCCGGACCTGGATTCAAAGACCAATGACTTGTTGTAGGTCAGGAGGTCATTAGTACAGATTGTAGCTCCAATAACAGCTATCCAGCAATCTTCTGAGCTGTAACAGTTTGAAGACGAGTCTGATATTTTCGGTCAGCGGTTGAAGAACTACATGGTCCACAGTGGGCATACAAAGAAAAAAAGAGATATATAGCAGTAATAAAACAGTCAGAAAGGAAAGTCTTTAGCTCTAATTCTCATTCTAAAAAGGAGATTCTGCACACACTTAGAACTTTCCTGTGATCATCTGAACAACCTGATCTAATTTTGTCTGCCTTGGATCAGGAAGTTGGACCAGACCACCCGCAGAAGTCCTTTCCAACTTAGTTTCTCAATTCTGTGATTCTGTTCTAAAAATCAAGAAGTCTACTCCAGCATCCTGCAACCTGCTGCCTTCACTAGCACCAGATTCCCAAAAGCATTTTTTTCCCACCAATCACTCACTTTAGTCCTTTGTGTTTCTTAGCCAGCCCCATTCCTAGAGATGCACAGAAATTCTTAAGCAAATCTCCACAACTGCCATGCTGTCCATGTTTCAAATGAATTTAACAAAAGACAGACATCTGAAAAGAGTCCGTGGCCAAAAGGGGAAATAACATCCAGGAGCACTGACTTTCAAACAGAGCAAGAATTTCCAATAGAAAATTTTCAGAGAAGAGGTTAGAGAAGCCAGCACTTTCAGATATCTCAGTCTTAACTTGGAGAATTTTCCCATTTGTAGTTAATCTGAAAGAAGCTGCTTAGAAACTGAGGGTCATATATGATCACCACATCATCCCACGGACAGAATACTAACATCACTTGGTTTCCTGAAATATTTTATTGGCAATAACAGCTGGAGGGTCACTCTACCTGCATCTACAGTGAGGCCAGTGGTATGAGGTTCAACAAGGCCAAATGCCGGGTCCTGCACTTGGGTGACAACAACCCCATGCAACACCATGGGCTTGGGCAAGAGTGGCTGGAAAGTTGCACAGCAGAAAAGGACCTGAGAGTGTTGGTCGACAGTCGGCTGAACATGAGCCAGCACTGTGCCCAGGTGTCCAAGAAGGCCAATGGCATCCTTGCTTGTATCAGGAATAGCATGGCCATCAGGACTAGGGAAGAGATCAGCCCCCTGTACTTGGCACTGGTGAGGCCCCACCTCATATACTGTGTTTTGTTTTGGGCCCCTCCTTGCAAGAAAGACATTGAGGTGTTGGAGCGTGTCCAAAGAAGGGCAACGAAGCTGGTGAGAGCTCTGGAGAACAAGTCTTATGAGGAGCAGCTGAGGGACTTGGGGTTGTTTAGCCTGAAGAAAAGAAGGCTGAGGGGAAACCTTATTGCTCTCTACAACTACCCGAAAGGAGGTTGTAGCAAGGTGGGAGTCGTTCTCTTCTCCCAAGTAACAAGTGATAGCAGGAGAGGAAATGGCCTCAAGTTGCACCAGGGGAGGTTTAGATTGGATATAGGGAAAAATTTCTTCACAGAAAGTGTTGTCAATCCTTGGAACAGGCTGCCCAGGGCAGTGGTTGAGTCACGATCCCTGGAGATGTGTAGATGTGGCACTTAAAGACATGGTTTATTGGTGGACTTGGCAGTGTTATGTTAACGGTTGGACTCGATGATCTTAAAGGTCTTTTCTAACCTAAATGATTCTATGATCTGATGTCAGGAAATCAGAGGAAGAAAAGAGAATAAGGAAAGCATAACTTGAAAGTTGTAAAACTGTACTTTTCTCTCAAGAGGCAGAAATCTCTATCTTACAAAAATCCAATGAAGGAAGGCTTATATTTGTTACAAACTTATTGGAGAATAGTAATAAAATGCAGTTATGCTACAGAAATAATGTAGTAATCGTGGTGCTTGCATGAAGCTATTGCCTCTCAACACCCTTTTGTTCAACAAGCAGAGGTTCTAACAAGGGTAGTCACACACACGTACACACACACATCCCTTTGTGCTGGCATATGGTTTGATTTTATGAACTATCCACAAAACATCTTATAAATAACCCATTTTCTTGCCTTGTATCTGAGAATAAGGGAGACTACAAACCAAATGGTAAGAGGAGGTTTTTCCTGCCACGCTGAAGTTCTCGGGAAAAGCAAGTAATTAGCTTAGTCCTGTAACAGCCATTTGAGTACACCCTGTAATCCCTACCAAGCCCAATAGTTCATGTTGCTTCGTAGAAGGACATTCCGTAGTGACCCAAAGACCTGCAATAATAAAGGGTTTGTCTGGCTTCCGTGTCAAGCCATTGATTTTTGTTATGCCTTTCCACCACTAGATTAAAGAGCTCATTTGTGCCCGCTCCTTGTTTCTCTTCATGAATGATACATGGTAATCAAGTCACTTCTCAACCTTCTCTTTCATTAGCAATGAAATTATTTTTGCAACTCTTTTCTGAGCCTTCTCCAATCTCAACACTCTTCTAAAAATGGCCACTTTGATACTGTATGTAGAATTTTAATAATGAGTTCAAGCAGTGCCAGATGCAAACATCTCCCAATGCTACTTGCTCATTCCCTGTTCACACAGCCTACAGCAGAATTAACCCTTTTTATCACAAAAATACACTGAAGTCCACATTGAGTCACCTCCACACCATAACTCCTAGCTGTAGTTCAGGATCATTGTTTTCCAGGATATAGTTCCCCTTTCTCTAGGAAAGACCTAGGGAGCACAGTTGTGAATTGAGATGCATTGGAACCTCTTCTGTTGGGAGTGACTGTACTATTTTTTTTTTCTTCCCCAATTATTGTATTATTTGTGTTTGATAAATGAAGAAAAAAAAGAAGTTGCATTTATCTTACAAAAAGTGCTGAAAACCTGCTACTTCAGCCCTAGGAATCCAAAGCTTTAAGCTGCCCTCACTTTTAGCGCAGGCAAAGAGCTGCCTTTTCAGGGGTACGTTTCAAGTGCCACAAGGGTGTGGGAACTCCAGAGTGCCAAAGTAACATTCTTTCTTTTCCTTGGCCAGTTGTCCAGATCAAGCGAGGCTAAATAAAAATTTTAAAAAATTTAAAAAATTAAAAAAAAAAGAAAAAGAAAAAAACACATCAAAGTGAATGCCTCACCTGTACCTGTTCTGTGTCAACAACCTAAAGCAGTCCTCCACTGTCCAACCCTCATCACAGCCAGCTGTGCTGGCAGCAACAGGAGGCAGAACAGCTGTGAAATGAGGGGATGGACATAGGTTGAACATGGTGCTGTTCTGTGGTCTTCAGGCTGTGAGTGAGGGAGAGAACTTGCACGTAGATGTGCATTACAAAAGGATATCTGCTTACAGGAAATTTGTTGTACTGTGGATTGTTTTGCTTCCAAGGAATTATATATATTTTTACATGTGAACGTGAAATTAAGAGTTGGATTTAGGCGTGAAGGAGGAGCTAACGAATAAAACGTTATATATATTATACTCTGGTTCCTAAATAAATTTAGTGGACTTATTTTTTTTTAAGAATTCTGGGCTATTTCTATCAACTGATTGTTGTCACCTCACATACTTAATTACCTGTAAGTGCACTGTGGTGCCTGTTAGAAGCATCGCATGTGCTAGCCATGGGCAGCACAAAATGGCAATACAACACAAGTTGTGCTGTTCAGCTATTCTTTAAATGGAGTGGGGAGCTGAAAGACCACAAACAGAATAAACCTTCTGTGGCACTGATAAGGATATTGATTATATTTTGGAGTCAGTAATTAAAGCAGGTTTTCCATTTACTTTGATCTAGCCTGATCATAGCACACTTGATTTCAGAAAAAGGGTCAGGAAAGTGCATGTGAACAGAAGTTGTTACAGTTCTGGGCCCTTTTATTGAATGCACAAGAAAAAGAAACTGTTATAAAGAAGCTGCTTCAATTTTATTAACAGTAAACATAAAAAAAGCAGAACAACATTATAAAAGTTTGCTTCAATTAGATGCCACGCTGCTGTTTGTTACTTGTTTCAGTGTAACACTCAGAAAAAACAAGTCAGAAATATCAAGTGTGTGGGATGGGATTTTTTACTTTGTCTTTTTTCCCCCTTACATAATCCAGTTACCGTAAGTAACAGCATGCAGTGGATCAGGATGCGATTATCAAGACTCACAGAATATGCGCATCAAGAAATATTTGTTAGCTTTCTAATAGTAACTGTGTATTTCTATTTTTATGAAGTTTGTGGTTAAGTAGTATTAGGCACAGCAGATTGACTATTTTGATAGTCACCAAATTCCAAATTCTTCTCTTTTTATAGATTTTCCCCCCCGATAATAAGAGTGGCATTCACAGGCCTAATGTTTTATGTTTACATAGTTTAACAAGCTCTCACAAATGCCTCTTTGTGCTATCATCTCTATTTCAGAGATATAGAATCAGATGAACAATGCTTAAAGGATGTATTTTTAACCTTGAATGTCTGTAATTATATGTTTCAATAACTCTTTGGTACTTA
Source organism: Ibidorhyncha struthersii (assembly GCA_013398815.1). Taxonomy (NCBI): domain Eukaryota; kingdom Metazoa; phylum Chordata; class Aves; order Charadriiformes; family Charadriidae; genus Ibidorhyncha; species Ibidorhyncha struthersii. The sequence continues at coordinate 177,694 of VZSZ01005265.1, read as the reverse complement.
AATATGTGATGTGCCTTCTTTCAAGGGTTCTGACTTGTACATATTGACAGTGAAGCCAGTGGGACCTGAGAATACCCAGAACTACAGAAATTACTCCAGTCACATAGGTAAGTAATAGATTTGGATGTCTAACTTTCAGCAGCTGTTTTTACGTTTTTTTGCCAAGTGCCTTGCCTCAGGGAGAGAGAAATCAGTGGGTCAGGGCCCATAAATTACTCTCTTCATGCCCCTTGCTTTGAGTATCATCAGCTTCATAAATACTTCATTAATCTTGGCACTCATGTCCAAGTGCCATGGCATTTATTCTCTTTCCTTTTACTGTATTAAATTGTTGGCATGGGTTTTGGGGGCAATGTACAGTATTTTACTATAGCTGTAGAATTTATCTTTCTACTTTATATGCAGAGAAGCTTTGAAATAAGATACTGGCATTAAGTCCATGCCAGTAGAACTCCTGTTGTCATGTTGTCCAACAAATAAGTACATGTAGAGTAAAAGGTATAGGTCTGATACCTCTTTCATTAATGAGAAATAGTGACATCAAATCAGAAATTACCAGGATCAGTCTAAACTATTATTCAACACTCAGTCAAACTAAGTTCACCATTAATTTTATCATTATGTTAATGTGTACCTGGCTTCAGCTTGGCTGGCAAAAAAGACCAGCAAACTGCAAGTAAATTTTTTGTTGGGTGTTTCAAACGCTGCAACTCCAGGCAGTAACAGAAACCTCATCCCCAGGGAAGTGGCCACTGCCCAGGGCTGGGGCTGCCCCATTACCCACCCAGCTGCCCTGCTCCTGGCTGGGGTGGTGGGGTGACCCCTACCCTGGTGGACCTGGGGGAGCCCCAAGCATCCACAGGGAGTCCCCGGCCTGCAGGGCATCCTGACAGGTATTCCTAAAGCAACACTCAGTATTTTGGATGTGCTATCTGCTGTACTAAGGGAAGGATCACTTAAAACGTTCACAGATTTCTTTTCAAATAAGAACAACGAGGAAGCAGGGCTATGAAATATTGCTTCTGCTTGAAACAATTAGTCTTTCCACAGGCTGAGAACAGAAAAGGAAAATGGTCAACCTTTTGTACTCTGCCGACCTGAGACCTCTAAGCAGACCACTAGACTGTCTGCCTGGAATTGGGGAGAGTAGTTCTCTAAGGAGGTTCACAGATCATTATTATGGAAGGTGTATTTCTATTATGTCTGGATAAGCTTTTTATAAAGGTATCAAGTAGCTCAATATTTTGTACTCACAAGTGCAAAAGCACAATATATTTAAAAATTAAGTTGGATTATTGGCTTATGCAGACTTGGTAATTATTTCAATCTTGGATCACTAATTCTCTGAACAACCGCATTTTGTTACACCCTGTATATAATAACAAAAATTATCTTGATTTTTTTTAGGTGTTTTTGTTCTCAGTTCCACTCTGGCTTTGGATAAAATCAAGGAACCCATAAAGATATGTTAGAAAAATACTTTCCAATTAATCTTTGATTTCTATGCTCTATTCATGAACAAGATAAAAGGTACAGAATGATGGTTAAAATGTATGTGTGTATATATAGAGACACACACTATATTTTAGCCATCACATGTATGTATACACACACATGTATACGTGTGTGTATATGCATATTATAGATACATATACACATATTGTATATACATTTTTGATACAGATATAATTTGAATTGCTTTTCTTCATTGGTAATTGCTGAACAGCTGAATCTGCACAACTGCTAAACATTCTGCAATGGGTAACACAGAACACAACTCTGCTCTTACACACCAACGCTGTTATTTTTCTGTTTTTTTTTTGTCCCTCTTTTTTAATTCTACAAAGAATGCTGCCTTCAGTCAAAACCTTTAATCCTCGTGTCCTATAGCGTTTATGGCAAGAAGTGAGAAGGTCTATTTAGAGAGGCATTTCAATTTGCCCTCAGGCCAAAAGAAAAACATGTTATTTCTAATGCCAGCACTGTGGCCTCGTATGCTAGGAAACTAGTGACATTTTGACACAGTCAGGGACAGTTCTGAATTACGTGGTGCTGCTGTTCATATCATAAACTGGAGCTTAAGCACTTAGTGAGCCCTCTCTCTGTATCCGTAACCTTGTTTCTTTGCCAGACGAGTTACTGTCTGCAGGGAATGCAGCAACACTGATGTAGTATTTGAGCCAGCCTGAGCAGTGTGTTTTGTGGGTTACCCCGCTTACTGTACGCCAGCAGCGGCCAACTTGCATCATCTGAGCAATTCAAGCACAGCTCCCATGCTGGGGATACATCACGTACCGGCTCAAGGACTCAACCACCAGCTGTAAGGGGATCAAGCCACAAGGGTCAGTAAGTACTACACTGTCTTGGTTACCCTGCAACCCAGATAAATGTCTGGCCCGGCCTCAAGCACAAGGGGGAAAGGCTCTGTGGAGAAATGTCTGCGAGATTATCCGTTCTTCATCTCTTCTAGATGTCTCTTGCAATTTTGTCTTATAGCCAATAAGACGATTTTGGTGTGAAATCTCAGAGGATCAAAATGTTGTTGAAGAACTTGCAGGTTCTTCACTTTTCTGTTAATAACATATAAAAGCAGATATTTTCATGCATCTTAGTATGAACATAGCAATGTATTCCTGGTCTGCATTCCCTTCTTCCATTAGCATTATCTGGTGCTACCGATATTCTGTTTTCTCTTTGACAGTGATCGGTAGCAGAGTTTTTTTTTTTATTTCTGCTTTACATTCTGACCTTGAAGTGATTTAGTGAATGAAATAATGTTTCCTTTCTTCTTACAGCTCTTACTATTCGAAAATCTATGCAAGATTCTGGATCCCTGAACCTGTTAGGTCAGTTCCTTTAGAAAACATAAATACCTCCCTGTAAACTTCAGGTAGATTGAACTTATACAAATACTCTTATCTGGATACCTCCTGGTTCCCCTGAAGGACTTCATTGGGCTTTCATTTTCTAGGGAACTACTAATCTCTGCATCATCTTGATCGTGCTCTGGAGAGAGAGGGGACTACTGACTGCAGCATTTTAAAATTTCCTATTCTTAATCTTAATCTCTTCATTTTACTATAAGTATTAAAACTGCTTAGCAATAAAGTATGATAGCCTATATTTGCAGGAAATGGTTATACACAAAGGATTAGTGATACAAGCAAAGGCAAGAGAACCATCCTGTTATATAAATCTAAATGGTGGACTTCTATAGGTATACAGGGTTTATACAGGTATGTATTTTTTTGCTTTTCTGCACATTTTTAGATATTTTAAAAGGAATTCTGAAATACAGGGGGGTTTATCTGATATTTTGTCTTCGAGTCAGATTACATTAAATTACAGTATTTCAAGTGCACCAAAGGATCTTCAAACATTTGCTGTTATTTTATTAAAAATATTTCATTCACTGAAAGAAAATACTTGTTATTACTATAATTCTCACTGTTCTCTTTTTGCTTTGAGGTCTCAGTAGAAAATTTCATTTGAAGTTTGATATATGATGAAAGTTTTGCTCTTTTTTTTCATGCAGATTCTTGTTATTAAAAGGCCTGGACATAATGATTTGATAGATTTTCGCCCTGCATGTTTGGGAGACAGACCCTACAGTAAGTTTTCCTCAGCACCCACTGTAAAAAGAATCTTTTAAAATTTTGTGGGGTTTGGTCACTTCAGTTTTTAATGTAGCAGAATTGTACTTCAGATCTGTATTTTGTTAGAACTGCCAACATCAAGTATTTTAGTATTCTTCCCTTTCAGGAAAACTAATTTTAAATATGTTCTTCAAACCTCACATTCTGGGCATGTCAGCTTTAGCATATGCAATGCTTTTTAGAAAGAGAAAAAGAAACCCATTTTTTCTTAAACAAAAATTTTAAAACTCTAGAGATGTGTAAAGGTATAAGTGTCAAGAGCAAAGAATTTCACTGAGGTGGTTTCAAGGGACTGAATGAACTCAACAAAGTGCATCTGAATTCTGAAGGAGGTACATGAAATTGCTGGTAGATCTTATAATTTTAAAATCTGTGGATGCAACAACCAATTACAAGTCTTTTAATTACTGGTTCGTGCTGCAGAAAGGGTGGGTTTGTGCTTCCTTAAAACCATAATTATCTTGTCTTCATTCCTGACAGTATATTGTGTAATATGAACTCACACTGTGAGAATATGAACATGCAACTTTCTGGCTTATGACTTATACAGTAAACTAAGTGTGTTTTCCTCATTAAAATAACAATGATTTTAATCACATGTATTATTACCTAAGCTGCACAGACTAGAAAAAAAATTATGTTAATGTGGATTTGTATTACGAAGAAGACACCCTGGATGACCCTCTCGTTTGAAAAGAGAGTTTGTTAAACAGACTTTACTACATTATGCCTATTTACTTAACCATAAAAGAGCCAGAGATTTACTTTTCTCCTTCTATGGCATAATTATAAAGTTTATCCAGTGGTGGTACAAAGTAAGTGATAAGAGGCTTCTTGATTTCAAAGCAGAAGAAATAATAATGTGACTGTTCTCATAAATTTACAACTAAAATAAATGATTTCTCACACAATTTTTTTATTGCCAAGATAAACACCTCATTTTCATTGTTAGTTACTCATCAAAATCAGTCATTTTATCAGTATACATTTTCATTGACAGACATGGCATTTCCAGAGATTTTTGTAGGGAAAACCATAAACAGGTAGCAGAGAGTATTACATTCTAAAAAGGAATGAAGCCCATATTTGAGATTAGTATGAAAAGTCTAGCTTTAATAAGGGTAACAGTAATATTTACAAAACTGTCAGAGAGGGGGAAATAAATGGGGTTTTGTTTCTTTTGTCTTCTTGTTTATCGCAAAATCTTATTTCAGAATAATGATGACACGTTCTCAATAGTATTTGAGTTTGTTTATATCTTAAATCCTGATCTTTTTCTTACTTTTGTAGCCAGTAAAGGAATTGCAGCATAGTTTTATTAAATAACATAAAATTCATAACTATTTCCCTTTCAGAAGACTCAAAACAGACCCATCCTTTCTTTTCCTTAAATTCTTACTTAAAAAAAATCATTTACATAAGTCAGAAGAAATAATGTTTTAAAACGCAAAGAGAGCAACTCTTTGCTAGTATTGTTTTTTCATCATGTTTCACTTTTGAACAAAGGCCCTTGAGAAGAAGCGGGAAGGGAGTGCAGGGTTATGGACATCTGTGGCTTGTGAACGAAGGAAGAGGCTGGAGAGACTAGAAGAAGCCTTGGTGTCAAGAGAGAAGGGAAAACTCACAGAGAAGGACTGAGATATATACAATGAAGCTTTGTTGCTCTCAAGTCAATGAAGTAAGCTAGCAGCTTTCAACAGTTATGTATTTTGCATAAAACAATAGCTCAGAACATCCGGCCTTCTTGTAGGCCTAAACCTCCGTCTTATTGGCAGAGAAGGCTGTCTCAGCCACCAGATCTCTTCTGTTGGAAGAGGTTGCAGTACAGTTGCACAACTGTGAAACAAGGAACCACCAAAGGTGTGCTTCTAACTGAAGATAAGTTATTGAATAATAAAATTTTCTTTGGTATCGTGCAGTGAGACTGCCTCAGTTTATGTTTAATCCAAGTTTGCAAATTTAGCAAACAAGGTTGGTAGTTGAGAGAGGAGGCAGCTGAAGGAGATAAGTGCATGCAACCAGCTGAATGATACGGACTATAATAAACGAAGCTCAATACAAGATCAAATTTCAGCGAGGACCCTGCAATGAATAGGAGAAGAGAATTTCAGCCCTGAGCTGTGCAGTGACAGGCAGGTTATCAGATGGAGACCGTCAGTAGAGTAATTGTTCAGGTAATTGTGGTAGCATTTGGCCAAGTCTCATGAATCTTCTGTTAAATAAAGGTCTGCCTTGGTGGACGGGCTGCAGTCTGCTCTTTTTCATAGCTCTCATGAAAGCCTATGTTCTGTGTTCTCTTGGGCAGACAAATTAAATACAGTGGCTCTGATGCTTATGATTCTCTCTGTCTCCATTTCAGTATTCTATTTATCAGTCATCCCATGCTCTCATAAAACCTGTGCAAGCCCAGCAGGAAAGCAGCTATGAAACAGTGAGAAGATTTTAGGTCTCCAGCAAAGGACACTGCTCCTACTGGTCAAATTAACAAGTATTTGCTCTGCAGTCACTCTTGGTATAATTGCAAAGGTCTAGATAATGGTCAAGACGGTTTGTGATTGGGAAAAAAATCAATAGGAGTATGCACTCTGATAAAAATAAGCACAGAGAGGGAAACTTATGTCAGTGTAAATAGAGGGGTCAGACCACCATTAATTCAGTAGATCATTCCTTGAATTGATGGGCTTGCCATCAGCTTGTCTGTCATGAATCACTATACAATGGACCAGAAGAATATTCTTTCAGAATGTTTTTTGTAAATTCTCATGAAAAAGTACTTAATACTACATTTTCTTTCAGAGTTGTAGTGAGTTTTAGCAGAAAACATCTATAGAAATGTATTTGTACAAAACTGCAAGTGTAGCATGTAGAATATTTAGTGGAAGAAATCCTACAGCTATTAGTACCAATAAAAGAAAAGCAGTGGGAGAACTTGGCACATTGCACTAACCTGAAAGATAAAGTATATGCAAGTTTCACTCGTTCACCAAGTAGCCATGAGTTTTCCACTGGTGCCCACTTAATTGGCTGGAATGTAATTTAGGAAAAAGTCTCAAAACTGGGCTCGTACAAGTCACTTCTGCTAAAATCCTTTGGTGTTTATGCTGAGTACATGCTGTGTTTGGGTGTCTGAACAGAAAACTCCTTGAAAAATGCACGCTCCACGGTACAGCAGTGCTTAAACTCAGACTGAGCTCAAAACATGAGAGCAAATGGAGAATCAATTCAGGTATTTAAATAAGAACATGACATACAGTTAATATGACCTCAGAGGAAAAATGTAAATGGGATGAACAGATGAAGAGCAATAAGGGATGGAAATTGAAGGCCTATGCTGGATACAGTAGGACTCAATAAGATGTTCCCATGTGAACAGTAGCAAATAGTTAATCTGCTGCAAAATTATGACACTTCCAAAACCTCTAAACTCCTATCTCATCAGGTAATATAACCTATAAGATGTGTCATAAGAACACAAGTATTTCAGTGTGCCAAAAATGAGCTTGGTGTGGGCTAATTCCTCCACCCACATCCCCATGAAGCTTTAGAAAGAAGCACTTATGGAACTGGTATGTGAACTGCCCTGATGAAGTATTTAAGATAATTTTACAAAGCAGTTGGAAGCATGCTCTGTCCTGAGGCCATCAGATCTTATGTGGCAGTGCTCTCATAATTATCCTAAGATGGATTGCCATATCACTCCCTGGGCCTCTGACTGGAATAAATCCCACATCCAGCTAGAGAAAGAAAAATGCAACTTGCAGGACTGGCATGAATCTTATTACATCTCAGAACTCTAAAGAGAGACCCAAACCTTTTCAATCAGTGATTTCTTTTAAGTGTCACTCAATTCTGGCTTCTGCAGAAAATACTAGCGATACCCACTTAAAAAAAAAACGTAGCTGAGATACTACTTTTGAGCTGAGCTGTCCCCTGAAACTACACGTCCCATGTCTCTGTGGTGTTCCTTAAATTGACTGGCTAGACTTAAATGGATGATATCACATGTTTATAATTGTGTGATACTTTCCCAATGTCAGGTACTGCTGCATTTTTTGAGGTTGAGTTTACTGTATATACACCCTACTCTACAAATATATTTTGCCAAATTATTGACAAAGCTGTGCCATGCCAACAAAAATGCATTGCACAGATATTGAACAAGTTTTGGTTCAGAGACAAATATAGGTGTGGGTTCCTTGAGAAAAAATGGTATCTCACATGCTTAAGAGACAGGAAGCTTTTGCACTTCGCAGCTGAAAAGCTGTACTAATTTAAACTATGCTTCTGTAGAGCCACAGAATTCAAATTAAAAATCACCATCACTCAAAACGTATAAAGATGGGACGTACAAGCCAGCACTCAGGTTGTAACTTGAGTTTACTCTTGGGCACGTATGAACTGTCAGAACCTGGGTACTGGCTGGTGTTCCAAGAAAAGAGGCCAAAGACTGAACAGGACTGAGAACAGACAGATTCTTTCTTCCCGCTAAATAGACAGGGTGCAGGCTACTGAAGCAGTTTAAGATTGTCTCCACTGATGATAATCAGCATCGTTATGCTTGAAGAATGAAAGAGTCACTTAATTCTCGAGGTATGCCAGGCACCTTTGACAGTTCCAATGGAGCTGTGTGTGTTGTGAAGAACAGCTGCCCCAAATACAGGCACGCACTTCTGGATGGCTCTGTTGATTCAGCTGGGAAGAAACGTCTACGACAAAGAAGTCCAAAGCATTAATAAACTTGTCTTTCTTTTCACATTTTAGATTGTGAAAATTTAGATTTTAGATGATTTTAGAACTTCCTTCTTTCTTAAAACTCTTTTCCTCCTGTCATTACTGAAGCTATTTGGAGAATTTATAGAGGCTTCGCACACAGTTTTACTTTTGAAAGAGTGATATAATGGAATACTAGTGTTATGCAGAATTTTTTCCTGTCCTGTTATTATAACTTTAAAAGAAAAGTGACTAAAGCCTGAATTTTGTTGAGTTTCCCTGTGTGTTCTTGAAAACAGTAACACTGTCCATGGGGCTTTTTTAAGATAAAAAGATCATACTAAATGTATTTCTACACTGAAATAATACTGTCACAAAGGGTGGAGAGAAGAATATTGTTTTCTAAAAATAGAAGCTTTATAAACATATTATCTCTGTCCTCATCTTACTTTCGCTCCTCTGCACAAAATATATCCCAACTACAACCAGTATTCTAGCCCCATAAGTACCTAGCTTTTGCATGTGAATTGCCAGCAAAAGTGACTAGGAAAGGGTTTATTTCTCAGTTATAGTACACCAATTTTGTCCCTATTTTGATACTGATGAAAGCATTATTGATCTTGTCTATACATGTTCATTTTGTTCCAGTAACCCTTTTTTTAGGAGGGTGGATTTGGCTCCTGCCTCTGTCATGCGGGTCCTATGGTGTAGTGCTGTCTGGTGGGGCAGACTGGGACAGCCTGGCAATGTCATCACTCCACTGGGCCGAGCTGTTACATTTTTGCTGAACAGTGCAGCACCATGGAAGAATATTAATTCATGTCCTTTTTAGGCAGTACTAATTGGTCCACGAGGAGCGCAACGCTGACCTGTCTCTGCTGCCTCCAGATCCCAGGCTAGTTCAGCTCATTCAAGGTATTGCATTGCACTGAATCACACTGCGTAGCGTTCCTGCTTCAGCAGGAGCTTCTTTCACATGGCTGCAGAAGACTTGAGGGCTTGAGCTGGGCTTAGCAGATATCAGATGTAAAATGAAATTGGCTGATGACCTGCTGTCAGACAGAATTCTCATATGTTGTGGAAACTACCATTGGTGAAACCAGGCTGATACATCTCTCTTGCAAGTTTTCCATGCAGAAAAATTACTTGTGCCATTCTGTAAGGGTGGTGTAGCTATAGTAGCCAAAGAGCAAATGTTGTGAGACAATTGCAATTTAACTTATTCTTACACTTATCAGTAGACAAAATCTTATGGTGTCTCAACATATCTGAATGAACCCTTTCTCTTTTTTTAGTTAATCAAATGTAGTTCAAAATGCAATTCATCACAGGCCTGATTCTGGCCTATATATGCATGAGACCAAAGGCTTCTTGGCAGGAGTGGTTTAAAATAGTGAATAATTTTACTTCCCTCAGGTTTTTGCTTGGCATTTTCTTCAGACATCTCTCCTCCACCTTTTCCACTTCACCACTGGGTTTCACATTTCTCAGAAAAGAAATGGATCTGCTCTTTTTGTGGATCTTTCCAAACTCTTTCCAAACTGCAGACTCTTCTTAGTCTCAGGGAGGTCTTGTGCCTTCCCTTCCTTGAACCAGTTCAAACATGGTGAAAGCGTTCCTGTTGGGGTCTTTTTCTATCATTACTGATATGCACTTGGACCTTTCTGGCTATTTAGGCAGGGGAGAACACAGTATTCACTTTAGAAAGTAAAGTATTGAGGAGATAAACACAGAGAAAATATCAACTACAAAGTCACAAATATTCCAATAATAGTATGATGAAGCATATCCAAATTTTTATCAAATTAAAAACAATGAGCAAACCTAAGTGAAAACAATAAAAATAAGTAGGTACTTGAAAAGTGATTAAGTGACTTTCAATTTAAAAAATTTGTCCACAAATATTGACTATTTTATCAGGAAATTTCATTCTGATGATATGAAAGACTTCATTATGAATTGGTATAATACTTTTTTTTTATCATTTCAACGTATTGAACAGACTGAACTGATTTATTTTTTATATTAGCGTTGCCTCTGCCTGGGATAGAATCCCACATCTCACAGAAGTTATCGGGACCACTCAGGCTCCTTAAGTTCTTCACCCTGAAAGGCAAAGCTTCTTGGTGGGACTGTGTCTTCCATGTTGGAAATGGCATGCTGTGCATGAAGAGAAACAATCTGATGAGCAGAGAGCAGTGGGAACCTGGCAGCCTTGAACTACAGCTCAGACAATTCCTCACAACACCGTGAAGTGCAGAAGGGTCATGAACATTTTTTATCCAACAAACTGAAATGAAAATATGCTGACTCAATAGTGTTTCAAAGTTTTCTGTTAATAAAAAATAAGCAAATTATATAGCTCACTATTTCTTAAGTAAAATTAGGCATAGTTCCTCACTCTGTATTTCTCAGTGTGTTGAGATGAATGTTGAAATTCAGTGGCAGAGATTCTGAAATTTTGACTTCTGTTTGACTGCATTAGTGATCAAAAAAAAAAAAGCAACTTCATTTTTTTTATGTCCATGTGAAAAATGGGTTTCTTCCCTCATCATATTCCTTCATTATGTAATTCTTGAAATAAATACTTCCTTTAGAAAACTCCAAGACTGATTTAGATTAAATGTCATCCTCTACAGCTGCCTCCCCAAATCCACTAGACATTGAACATGTGTCTTAAGGATGTGAGCTTCAGATGAAGTTACGTACATAAATCTGAACCAGGATATAGTTCAGCTTACAGCATATGTGGAATATTTTCATAAACACACTAGGTACATGATAAATGAAAAGCAAGGTCAATCCAAAGGTGTAATAATAACAGAAACAGTAAAAAATTAGAATGCTTCTTTATAAAGCATATGATTTCTTGCCATGCACAGCCTTGAGAATTATTTCTAAGAAACTCTTGAGATAACTATTTTCAAAAGCAAACATTGCTTCTTTATAATCTTATCCCATTCTAAATCATGCTTTTCTTCTGTTCAAAAAGTAGTCATGAAATAATAAAAGCTTTCCTTTTTACATCATTAATGTTGTTATCTTTCTAAGTTCTGAGCCATGCTTTGGCACAAAATAACAGAGCAACGTGTTTAGCAGCAATTAATAGTTACACCCTTGCTTATTTGCTAAAGAACCTGTTATAGTTTTAGTTCACATTAAGGTATTCTTTATATCAGTGGTGTGACCTTTGCCAAGAAAAAAAAATGCTGAGTCCTATACAACTAGTAACTGATGAGAAAGTGGAATCTTTCGTTCTGCCAATTACAGACAGTAATTGCCATGTAATGAAGTTAATGTTTTGTAGAATTTACAACCTGATATTAATGGTGTTTCTTTTCCACCCTCTCTTATCCCACTTAATTTTCACCCAGCTTTTTCACAACAAAAGAAACAGGACAATGTGTGAAGGCTCATTAATTCTATTTAGTTTTGATTTTTTTTCCTCCCTTCTTTTCTCCCCGCCTCCTGGAGGTGAAACAAGAGCCATGCCATCAGGCCTTTCCGTAAACTCTGGTTCACGTAAGGGTGAAAGTTACAGCCTCCGCGCAGCAGCTTGCACCGTATAAATGCTCCCCTTTCAATTTCAGCTCGGGCCGTTTAATGGCCATGCCGTTTTATTGCCTTCTTGATCACCAATTACACCACCAAGAACAATGAGCCCAACACTTAAACGAGCAGGCCTCAAATTTGCCTTCATTTGCCAACGTGTTTCATAGCAACACCTTCTTTGAAAGCGTGGATCGCCTAATTACGAGGATGAAGATGGATCAGGGTTTGAAAAAGGCTCTCAGCCCCAGAACAATATGCTAACCTAACTGTACTCTCTGTACTCCTACTGTATTATTCTGACCCCAGGCTGCCCTTCTAACACTCTGCCTGACCTCCCGCCTCCAAAAGGAAGCCGTGCCTGCCCTCCCTATCTCCAATGTCACTGCAGAATTTGGGAGGGTGCTGCTGAGCCCCATGACAATGGAATCTAGGAAAAATAAATCATAAGACAGGAACTAGACAAATTGAGGAACTGCAGGATACCAAAAGCATTTCCACGTTATTTTGTTTTGCTGCTAATGGCTGAAACTAATAAATCAGGATGTGTTAACTCCAGTGAGTTCCGCAGGGCAAATGCTAAATACCTTACGTTCTTTGTTAGGAACTAATAGCAGGGCTGAGGTGTTGTAGACGCTTGCTACTTCACCGGGATTTTGAAGTGACAGCTAATATATTGAGAGTAAACACAGCTGCAAAATATGATGAAAATAAAAAATAAATGGAATAAAGTTATATACAAGTTCAAAGACCAGAGTTACAAAAATTACAGATGTTTGCCCTGTTTAAAAATATTTCTTAATATGAATTTATGGTTACATATATCCATTTACATAAATCAGTCACCTGGATATTTTGATTTGGTTTGTTGCAGTAAAGTGCCACTGGAAAGAACGTTACTACCCCAGAATTAAACATCCAGCGTGTCTACTACGCACATTGTAATATCTCCCTCCAATTCTGGTGTCACCTCATTCCGTGGGATGTGCTGCCAGAACTGATCCACTGAAGTAAAAGTTAGATTACAGACATTCATCACCATGGAAAGGTTTATCAAATTAATTCTGGAAATATACATTAGTATTAACTCAGATGGACTCAGGTAATGATATATAAAACTGATGACAATTTTTTTTGCTGCTTTTTTAGGTTTCCAAACTCTCCTAACTGAAGTTAGTTCATCTCTAACCAGATAAAAATTTATGGGTATTGTTAACTTTACATACTGTGTGTGGTCCCAGGAAACATCCAGTAGCTAATAAGTATTTGCAGGATTGAGGCCTTTGTTGAAGAGAGAAAAAATGTGTGGGCTAATTGTTACAACACAATTATGCAGTAATAAACACAATTAAGCATTTGCTTCAGGGAAAGAATCAAGATTTCATTTTAAATTTTAACTTTCATGTTTCTTATCTTCCGAGGCTGTAAATGTATAAACCTACCATTATAATAATGTAAGGCTTTGTGTCCTGATTTTCCATATGAAATAAACCAGAAAATTCAAAGCTTCTGGGCTTGGGTAGCTGACAATTGTTCCATCTTCTGTTGCAATCTCACTGCTGCCAACTGCAGGAAAATCACAGGAGAAATGACTTCTCTTTTAGTGAGGAAGTTAACAGCACACGATCATGAAGATTTCAGAAAAACTATTCCTACAGTGAAATCTTTTGTGTATAGGAAAAACTTTAGTTACAATGCCAACTGATTGCATTTAAACAATGTCAAAATTTCCGGTAGCAGAGGTGCTTAGTGGATTTAAGCTTTAAACACTTAACATTTTATTATACTTCGTCTTTTTCCTGTGCATACAGGTGTTATCCACAATACGGACAAGCCAATCAAAACATTACACATTAAAAATGAGACAGTCAGACAGACAGACTTTTCTACTACATTCTCAGTGTTGACAAATTATGTGAAAAAAAAAAAAAAGACACAAAAGATAAGAAACATACAAGCATTTTCAAAAAGATGTATACTAACAATATAAATTCACCCAGCTGAAAAACATTTACTGCAATAAGAGCAAAAAATGCATGTATTCTCATCATTTTAGCACCAAAAAAATAGTGTGTGGAAGGGAGGGGTGCAAGAGGAGGCAAGCATCTTTCAGAATTAAAGTGAAACACAGACAGTCATAAAATGGTGTAAACTCACTGAATACAGGTCATAAGAAGCTAAAGACAGGGGAATACCATGCTTCCAGCATGACATGGACTTTCAGAAAGCTCTCTCAGCGAACAGTTTGGCTGCCATCACACTTATACATAAGGCAACTGAACCAAGATATTGTAAAGGCAAAATCAAATGGGATCTAAATGAGATTTAAATGTCAAATATCCACTCTTAAACCACCATGAATATGTTCTGAGTGTATGGGCACGTCTTGCTTTTATTTTCTCATGAACTCCAATAGCAGAGCAGTTAGGGTGCACAACAGCGCTCAACAATGTCTTATTGTGCTTCAGAGACACTTCATGTCATCAGAGTAATTTCAAAACACAGAGGTATCAGACAAACATAGCAGTTGAATTTTACAGTGATTTAATTAAACTACACCCAGAGTTTTTAAATTAACCTTTGTGAGGTTATATTTGTTTTTTCAATGTAAGTTGAAATGCATTTTAAATAAATACATGTAGAAATATTTGAGACCATAAAATCTTTAAGGGCTACACCGTACCTGTAAGGCAAGTTCTGAGAAAGGCTCTCTTTGGAGGGAGCAGTCTGGTAGGTGCTGTACTTTGAGAACTGCAACAAGATGGCTGCCACAAGTTAAAGGAGACTCCAAAATGGAGTTAAAAGCATTATTGTCAAACTCAACTTTACTGCTTACTGGTAAGGACAAGTGCTTCATCTTCTCAGCTTTTGGATTGCTTGGCTGACGAAAATGTGAGGACTTGCATCTCTAAACAGAAGGCGCAAACTCTCCTCGTGATGTGCCTAGCTTCAGAAGTCACTGTTTGTTGAAATACCGAACTTGCTTGCCAGATATTTTAATTTGTCTACAGCCGTCCTTGTGGGCAGGGTGGGGCAGATGGAGGCATCCTGATGCAGAACTTTCTTTCCCGAGCTACAGCTGGCAGGTTGGCGCAGACATCTGTGAGTGTCTGTGCACTGGAGTGCGTGGTTGAGCCAGAGACGGAGGGAGAAAACAATATTGAAAAGACAAATGCTTTAAAATTATTTCACTTGTCTGGTATGTTATTTGGTTTTGACTTATGAACATGTTAAGCTTTTCTAACTGTAGGAATTCATCAGAAGCAATACTTTGAGGGGAGGTTTTTATTTTCCATCTTCCAGGCTGCATAGATATCCAATGGAACACGCAAATATTCAGCAGCTTCCCATCGCTTTTGTGTTAGAGCAAGACATTTGCTTTTGCATGGTTGTGATCTTCTTGGCAGAGAAAGTAAGAGCTCTCTGATCACTGGCATAGTCTTTTCTTTCTCCATGTTTGTTGTTTTTCCTGGGAAAGAAGGCCACCTCAAAGTGCTGACATGGGTTTTCTTTTTGCTATGTGTTACTCAACAAAACATTGTCATACGAGCTCATAGGAAAACTCATATGGGTTCAGATATTTGCTTTGAAGAAGCATGCTTTTTGGAATCATGTGACCATAATGCCAAAGTAAAAGAAGTCTGAAGAGGGATGAGTTTAAAATTGATTAGGCCACGGGCCCCAAAATACAATAATCAGTGGCTCGATATCTAATTAGGAGGCAGTAAGCAGTAAGCAATACTGGGGCTGATCATGTTCAGTTGCTTAACTAAAAACCTGGATGATAAAACTAAAGGCAAACTTGCAGATGACACTAGACTGGGGACAAGGATGGGATTGACTGCAGAGCAGTAGAGCTTTAGTCCAGAGTGATTTTGAGATACTTGAAGATTAGGTTGACAGAAACCTCCTCAAGTTCAATGAAGAGGTATGCAAAGTTCTGCACATGCATCAAGGAGGCATTAGAGAACCAACAGACTGAATACCAGCCCAGCTAAAAACAGCATGAGGTTAACATGGATGCCAAACTGAATTGGAGTTAACAATACACTGTCTTCACAGATGATATACGCCACACCTGGAATATTGTGTTTAGTTTTGGCCACCCTAGTACAAAAGAGATGTTGAAAAATGCACAAGGGCCTAGTGGCATGTTATTGAGACAGTTAGGAGCGTAGAGTACTAGTAAACTGGCTTGTATCACAAATATTGTGGCCAGCAGGACTAGGGAAGAGATCAGCCCCCTGTACTTGGCACTGGGGAGGGCAGCACTTCAAATCCTGTGTTCGGTTTTGGGCCACTCACTACAAGAAAGACACTGAGGTGCTGGACCGTGTCCAAAGAAGGGCAATGAAGCTGGTGAAGGGTCTAGAGAACAAGTTTTATGAGGAGCAGCTGAGGGAACCGGGGTTGTTTAGCCTGGAGAAAAGGAGGCTGAGGGGAAACCTTATTGTTCTCTACAACTACCTGAGATTATAGTGAGGTGGAGGTTGGTCTGTTCTCCCAAGTAACAAGTGATAGCAGGAGAGGAAATGGCCTCAAGTTGCACCAGGGGAGGTTTAGATTGGATATAGGGAAAAATTTCTTCACAGAAAGTGTTGTCAGTCCCTGGAACAGGCTGCCCAGGGCAGTGGTGGAGTCATCATCCCTGGAGGTATTTAAGAGATGTGTAGATATGGTGCTTAGGGACATGGTTTAGTGGTGGACTTGACAGTATGTTAATGGTTGGACTTAATGATCCTAAAGGTCTTTTCCAACGTAAATGATTCTATAATTCTATGATTCTATAAACCTATGACAGCTTACAAGGAGATTCTGAGTAAGGTAAACTTTTTTCATCTGGAATAAAAGAGTCTAAGGGAGTGAATCTACAAGCATTTGAAGGACAGTTACAACGATAATGGAGCCAGTATGCTTCCTGGTAACAAATGATGTCACAAGGAGAAATGATCACGTGATAATTCAGGATGTTCAGACTGGATGTTAGAAAACACTCCTTCATTAAGACAGAAGACACTAAAATAGAATGATCAGCAGAATCTACTGTCCAAAGGTACAGTAGAATCTCCATCCTTGAAAGTTCTCAGAACTTGGCTGGTAACTTAGTGACCCGATCTAGTGTTGGCAGTAGTTATCCTCTGACTGGGACTATATAAACTCCAGAGGTCCCTTCTAGCCAGCACTTCTATGATACTCTGAAGAAGCCAGTAGAAAAGCAGATGTAAAATAGAAGAGCAAGTGTGCTACACTGGAGAGGAGAAACAGAGATCAAAGCTGGCAGATAAAACAGCACTGAAAAAGAGCTGCTCTCTCCTTAAGCGTGGAAGAGGAGAGCTTGAATTAGCCAAGGCTGGTGCTGGAAGAGTTTGTACCCAGAGTAGTCACAGAGACAAGGGAAGGGAAAGCAATCTACAGATGGGTTGCAGGATGTAAGGAAGAGAACTGAGGTTTCAGACCAATCTGAAGAATAGACAGGTCCACATAAATAGGAATCTTCTCATTTAAAAGAACTGACAGATGTGTGATCAAAAAAAAAAAAAAAGGCAAACAAAAATCCCATGCACCATATTGCAGAAGCAATCGCAAAGGGTCTGCATATGAAGCTGAAAAGGATCCTGCAAACTGTGTGAAACAACCTGTTGATCATTCTTTGGCAGTGTTACTGTAAAATTTTCAGTGCAATGCAGCAAGGAAGCTGCACCAAGCTAAGCAATATGCTTTAGTGGTGCTTCTACTCTTTAAACAGAAGGTTGGAGGTGATAATGAACAAGAGACTAATCAAGGACTGGTGCTGTGAGGAAGGCGTGGAGATGTTCATTCAAAACATCCATGGATATAAGCATGTTTTTCCTGGTGATAGGCTTGCTACGACTCATAAGAATAATTTTAAAAAGAAATAAGATAAGAAATCTGAATTAGACAAATGGTGTCTTTTCTCCTGGGTTTAGAGAATACTACCTAAGTGAAGTAACATAAATGTGGGAAACAAAACATAGCAAGAAATAAACAAATAAAGCATCAATATGCATGAGAACATAGAAACATCACAAAATTGGTGAAAAGACTATTCTTTTACATTGGGAAACTGTGATCAAATAGGCAGTGGACAAGGCAGAAAAACAGAAAATCCTAAAGTGCTGGTGCAAGAAACATAATATTAACTAAAACAAAAAGTACTGTAGTAAAGCTGATAAGGCTGTGTTTGGGAAGTGTTAACCCTCAATTTTTGAAGTCTACCAAGATTAATAATAGTCCTGCCCATAATATAGAAACTTAAACAGCAATTACTACAGCAGTGTAGTATGGCGATAGGAAATCTTTTGAAGGAAAGTATAACTTATGTTAAAGAAAAAACTTAAAACTAATGAAAGAGTTAATTCGCATGACTGTTATGTATAAGCACACAAAGCAGAAAAGTATCTTTATTCCTAAAGATACTTAAGTTAAAAAGTAGTGAATAAACTGGATTTTAAATTAAGATGTATATATTTTTGGCTGAAATTAGATTTATAGTTATAAAAGAAATTAGGTTCTGGAACAAGCTTCCGATAGGGGATGATGAATTAAGAAATTAATAACTTTTCAAAATGGAGTTCAAAATATTTGGAGTTTATTATCTAATGTGATATCTCCCAGTACAGGAGACTGGATTTTATGATTCAGAAGTGTCTTTAATTCCTCCTTTTCTTTATCCTTGTTTCATCTTTCTATGCCACAACCCTTCAGCAAAGATAAGTGTATGCTTTGTTTTGGGGACCTCTTTTTGTTTTTAGTGAAGCGAAGTAAGATTTAGAGCATTGATTATAGCCAAGTTTCACCAGAGGCTTTGATACTTTTCAATGAATTAATGAAAACTCATACACAAGAGAAAGACAATACTGCTTTTTTATTGTTTGCATGTAATCCTTGATGACATACTATTTATGAAAAACAGCAGTTACAGTGATAAACAAACATAGTTTAACTTAATCCTTGCCTTTCATGAAATAACTTAGTAATGGCTTCCATTCTGAAACAGGAAGTGATATCCCCCATCCATACTAAGACGTAGCTTAAGATTCTTTTTCATTCAACAAATAGCCTTACATTCCTTTAGTAATTAAACTATGCAGATTACATGGTTATGAAAAACTTGCCATTAGCACATGAAAGCAAAAAAAAATCATCTGCTAAATCCTTATCAAGAGGATATGTAGGAATAGATGCCGAGAATTAACGGATATTGTGTTTTATGCAAGTTGAGGCTCTAACTTACAAATAATTTTTGTAATTTTATTTTCTGTGAGAAGTTTCATTTTAGATACTAACATAGCTAACTGTAAGTAAGGCAAGAACCCTATTGCCTTTTACTTTCCAGATACCTTTCCCCCCACCGTGCTAATTAGGATGCATTGGTATATTAGCGCACAGAGAAGTACAAACCATATTTTCAGACAGACATTTGATCAAACCTGAGTATGTTCAACTGTTTTGAGCTTTTGCAAGGAAGTAAAATCTTTCAAAGGACAGTGACCATGTTTACAAGTTAGGAATACCTAGTGAACATCCAGTGACAATTCCTGGAGGGTTTCAGAAAGTAATAAATGTTGTCTCAAGGATAAAGATAGCCAGTTCCACAACTCAATTGCTTGCAGAGGAACCTTCAGAGAATTCTTTACCTTGTGGCATTTTTGTACATTGCTGTTTACTTAGTGTTCCGGGATGTTCCTTTAATAAAAGGCCTGTTATTATGTGGAATGAATCCCAGCATGAAGCCATACTCCTTGCTAAATGGGTGATAGCTGGACTTCATACTTTATTTTTTATTTTTGCTTTATGAGCTCAATAATAAAATAGGCCAGGTACACAAAGAAACTAAATGCTAGGGTTCATCTTCTAAAAGTATGGCATTATTGAAATAAGTTAGAAATTCAGATATATACCACAAAATGAGGAAAATTATGACACACTTCTGCCAGTGGTTCCTCAAGATCATCACAAGGTAGGAAGTATATGATACTGACTTATTTATTGGATTACTAGAGTTATTATTTCTATTACCCACCCTACAGTTACTGACCATTTATGCATGAAAATGAGTTCTGAAGGAAGTTAAATTTGACGTCCTTTTTTTTATTACTTGATTTCATATATGTTAAAACTTGTTTGTGTTGATTACTGAAATTCTGAATTCAGACACAGCCATCTGATATAGCCCAGTCTGCCCGAACTATGGACTAAACATGTTTTTGGTAACCTTAAAATAGTCATAGTAAGCCAAAATAAATGTGATGGTTGCATTTGTAACTATGGAATATACTGTATAAAGCAGCAGGCAATGATCAAATTCAACTAAGCATCATTCAGCACAATAGGTAAAATCTATCACAGAGATTTAATCAAAATCTAAACATGAATAATTGGATGTATACCCTGGAATTGCTTGGGTTGCCAATTAAGGCTCCCAACTTATTTCACAATAGACACATATCTACAAGATGAAACATCTAAAAGAAAATGCTATTCTTATAGTTATGATGTAGAATAGCCTGAGAAAATGTAAGAAAAGGTTTTGATCCAGTTCCAGAACCCAAAGAAAGTACTCATTTATGTTGTTATGATAATTGCATATAAAATTACTAATATCTAAGTCACAGCATTTTGGAGATTCAAATTGAAGCAGCTACAATGTGTGGCATAAATACCAGACATATTAACTGTAGGCTAAAACTATAACATTTCAGTCTCTTGAGACACCACTGGTGTGACCGTTCTTAGTAAATTTTGCTTTTTTAATACTGATAGCTAGATATAAGAATTTGAACATTTTCAGCTCTTAGCTTTTACACAACATGTAAAAAATGTAGTGTTTTTTTTCATATTATTCTTTACTCCTCTGTTAGTTTATCATATGGATGGACTCTCCATAGCCAGTCCCACAAAGAAATAAAAATAAAGCAGAAGAATAACTGAACCAATGATGCAATATGGTTGATTCACTAATTAGATGTGGTAGTGAGTCCCCTCTTTTTTCTATCAATCATCAGACGTATTTCTTAACTCAGCTTACATCTTGGTTCACAGGAAATTGAGCTTATTTCCGGATCTTTAATATTACTATCATCAAACTTAACTCAGATGCTGATGCTGAGAAATCAGCAAAGGATGCTTTAAGAACTCATCTGACAAGCAAGACATTTCCAGCTGTGTTAGGGAATACAAATAGTGACTGATACCCTAGACAAGCACGATATATCAACATCAGTATTCCCAGTGTCACCTCAAGCTAGTCTAGCTGCTGGCTTTCCAAGAGACACTAAGGGACAGGGAGGAAAGCTCAGAATCAGAAAGTGTGTCTTCCTTAGGCTGGTTTTTCATACAGAACAAGAATACCTACACTTGTGGCCTTTTGACTGAGCCTCCAGTTATAAGAGTAAATACAACAAACTTTTCGCACATTAAACAAGCTAATTCTACACTAATTCTGTAGTGAAGCTACATTTTAGAGGGATTCCATGACCAAACATAGGACTACAATTAGGGAAAGAAACAATTTATTGATGAGTAACATTAATTGGTCATGATTTTATTAAAGACATGGTGTTGAAACTTTAATTTAGGCACATACTGATAACAAAGAAGGTGTGATTTGTACTAATATATCATTTCTGTTCATGTTATCTAAATTGTTGATTAAGCAGGTTCATAAGAAACCTAAAATATGTAATATGCTCTAAAACACAATTAAATTAATTGTGTTTCCGTTCAACCCTTGCAAATACACGCATGGAAGATGCAAGGCACATCAGGATGCTACACAAGCAAGAACTGCTATTAAGATGAGGTATAAAGGCGTACATCCAGTATGAATGATTCTTTGAACTTAAGTCCTACTCTTTGCAAGCAGTCTTTAAATTACCACCTAGGGTTATGGTTCATATCAAAAAATGCATATCGTGCCTGTGTCTTGTTTACAACACTTGATAGTATTACAGGAATGCACAATTTTCAGAAAAACTAAACAAGAGCAATAACTAATAACAGCTACCAAATTGGTAATGGGGTTCAACATTTGTTATCTTTATGTACTTATTAACAGTGAAAACTTCTTGGTAAAATTTCAATGTGTTGCTTTCTCATATACTACAATAAATCATTTCAGAATATATGTAACAATCTTTACTATAAATAAAATGATTTCATCATAATAAAAGGAGGCAGTTCTAATGCAGATCATAAACCAGTCATGCCACATAGCAAAGGTCCTTAACGATTTCAACAACTTATCTTTAAATGTACTTAGTTAATGGTTAAACAACTGAATCCTGTTAAAGTTGCAGAATCTTATGCCTGGAAAACAATGGGCATGGTTAATAAGTATGTTGTCATTGAGCTAGTGATACAGTACATCTTTTTGTATTGTCTACCTTATGACAGATTTAGTAACATTGTGATTTATGAAGGGCAAGCATTGACAGTTCAGCAAGTGGTAACATTTATACCCGATACTTAGTTTCCAGTGTACTTTATTTCAAAAGTAATGTTGCAGGTAGATGTGCTGGAAAATTATTTCTATTGCATAGGAGTTATGCTTCCTGAAAACTAAGAACATTTATATGTTGATGCACACTAATAAACTCAACTGAATGTGCACACCTCACACATTTTTGCCTTTTTAATAGAAAATATGGGGATATTTAGTTGTGAATTAAACTCATTCATTTCTGAAATGCGAAACAAGGCCACAGTGTGCATTTATCAGTTTACATAAATTGAATATATGTACTAGCATTGGTTTGTCTTTCATTGCTCAACATTAAGTGCTTCTTTTTGCAACACATCGTTATATGTGAAATAAAGTCAGCAATTTTTTCTAAGACCATTAATAAGTGCCAGGTTTTGATGACTTTTCCTTGTGATATGATGTAATATGGGTTTGTTCACCATTCTGCAATCTGAGGACTCATTGAGCTATGGCATAGATGTAAGTATAATTCCCTGTGTCTTTTGAATCTTATCTCTTCTGTATCTTATAGGATGTTACAATACATTCCTTTTGGGAAGAATAGCATCAAACAGATTAGACAAACATTGTGTAGCTTTGAACACAGAGGATCACAGTTTACATCGCATGTTCAAACACATGCATAAGCAGTTATGCAGGACTGCTATTGAAATCTTTACGTCTGAGAATGACAACATGGAAATTGACAAGTGACTGGCGATACTTTGATAGAATTTCCAAAACCACAGCAACAAATGTTACTTATTCTCAGATACATGTAAAGCTAAACGTATAAAACCCAGTTTTGCCCAAGTTTGGGCTTAGCAATACAAGGTTTAGCTTAGGTATTTTGGTTTTTTTTTTTTCACCTTAACAAAATGTAGTTTGTGCCTGTAGTCACAGAAATAACATTCAATGACTCAACATTTGGAAGCATTCTTTTCCGTTTTCTAAACAGCAGTTTCCTGTATATTTTAAATTCAGAATCTTTTATACATATATATACACTTATATACATCTACATTTATACATTTTTACATCTATATTTATACATAATCAGAACCAATCCTATGTAAACATATATATTTTTTATACACACACATATATACGGGTGTATTCACATAAATACTCATGAACAATAATGATCCTTATAGGGAAAACCATATAAAAGGCTCGAAGTTAATGATTTCTTTCTTTTCTCCCAGGAGGACAAAATAACAGAATAATATTAAATTACTTAATTGTTGCACTTTACATATTCAAGAAGTGTGAATTGAAATGACAACTCTGATATCTCAGTGGTGTTGTGTCATGGCATGATTATTTTTCATAACAGACAGCATCACTTGCCCATCAGAACTCTCTTGAATTACGTAGACTGAGTCTTCCTGATGGTCTAAACTAGCTACTTGCTAATCTGTCTGTGACTTTCATAAAGGAAATGGGAGAGATTTTTATATATTTACATGGAAAATATTTATCTTCCCTCCAGCATCATGTTAATAATGACACAAGCTGAAAATGTAAATTGCCTAGCTGTAGAGTAATATGAGAAATTTCAACATTTACTTTGTCACACATGGAATAGTTTTAACATTTTTTGAAGCTCTGTCGCTCCAGTAAAAGATGGTAGATTATGGTTGGGAAACACAAAATATTTTGTATGTCACAGGAGACAGCATAGGGCACTTTATTCCCCATTTGTTTAATTTGTGAGGTAAAGCATCCAACTTTATGGCCTAAAGAATAACTAAATTGGTGTACCTTTCCCAAATGTCTCGTGATTTCCAGTAAAGTTACTGAGCAGTGCCAGCTTTGGAGGACAGTAGTGTTTTATGCAATGACTTAACAGTCAACAGTTTAACAGTGAGAACTTTAGGCTGAGTTCCTATAATTTTAGAATAAGGAACAGAGAGTTGAACACTAAGTCTAGTCTAGCCATCAGGGCACCTTTTCTATCTCTTTTGCTTGGCTACAATGAAAGCTTAGACCAGAATAGACAGACTAGACTTCTAAGCTATGGACAATTGAAGTTACGGGAGATGAATCCCACTCTCGAGCGCATTTCTTCATTGTATGATTTGATTGTGCCATAACAAACCCTCACAAGATTCACAAGTGATTTCAGCTGGGGAGCAGGAACGGACAACATAATACATTTCTCTCCATTGCTGGTTGCTGCAGCACTGAATACTGAAACTTGTTGCAGACTCTAGTTTTTCTTCTTGAACAGAAACTAGTCAACTTAGTTCATGTTTTTCTGTTTCATTTACCCTAGTTTTGTTGCCAAATTTCAGCAACACTTTTATAGTTGCTACTATTAATATAGATAAAATATGCATGGCGAATCATTTAAATAAAAAGCGTATTGCAGATAGGTCTGGGGTTCCAAGCTGGAGATGCCAAAGAAAAAGTCAGAAACAGATAAAACAGTGAGCAATTAAAATAAAATTTTCTCATTAAAAATATAAAGTTTGGATATTAAATTTCATCCAAATTATAAAGGGTACAGCATGCAACACACAAGAGAATTAAAAAACGACTGATACTTGCAGTACACAAACAAATTAGCAGGAGCTGACCTAAGTGATAAGGGTGTTATTGCGCATTAAAGTTAGATGTCATTTCCCCTAATTTAAGGGTATTCCAATTAGAGCTAACCTGAAGGTTAGCTACTTTCATCTTTATCATCTTTGTGATGGTGTTAACACTGATGTTGTGGCATCACAGAAATTATACACATCATAAAAATGTAGCTAATTATCATTGAACTAGTCACTTTTTATGTAGCATTAGTTTAATATTTTCAAGCAAATATTTGTGACCTGTTTGTCTGATAACACCATCCATTATTGACCTGTGGCATGCCCTGTCTATTGTTCCTTTCTTAAGCTCTAAGTGTCTGCTTGACATTGCATTTTCTCTTGCTGGATAAGAGAATACCTTGTGGGTTTTTTTTAACTTTTAGCACCCAGCAAGTCCAAATGGGATTCTTTGAAAGCACTGAATTTTGTATTCAAATTTGCCTTTGCAAAGTATTAGAATTGCAAAGGAAAGGAATGCAAGCATTATTCATGAACTGTGAGTGTGAACAAGATGTGAATATTTGTGCTACTTAAGCATCTAAAAATACTTTTTTTTGTTCATTAGTTATTAAAAAAAAATCAGGATTATGTTTCCAATATGAAAATTGTTACATAACATTTCATAATTTTGAAGATGGATTCTGGAATTTTACAGACTTTTTTGGCTCCTAAGCTTTTTGAAAAATTCTGGGGAACATATGAAAAAGGAAAGTCAAACTCAGAGAAGCTTTGAAAGTTTTCTTATCATTAGGATTTGTGTTTGGTTAAACACAGAATTGTGTTGATTTTCAAGATAAAGCAGGATAAAAGACAAAACCTTAACATCTTGGAATATTTCTCTACATCTTTTAAGAAAAAATTTTTAGAGCTGCGTACTGTTCAGTGAATACATTATTCAGTGAATTTTGTCATTTTTCATTGAATAAATTATTCTGTGACTTTTCCTCTGAGTATTTCACTAGGTCTGTTATGGTTATAATACCATTCATTTAGCATATTACTCTACAAAAATATATATTAACTGAATAAACTGTTTGATTAATATTTTTCCCACTTTTATTATTTCTTTTTTACAACAGTACAAAAGAATTTATAATTTTAACATCTAAATACAGATGTGTGAACCTTGGAAAACTAATGAAGTGAATCTGAGATTTCCTTTTTGTCCTGAAATTTTGTTATAATTCAAAAACATGGAGGTGAATGTAGACTGCATTTTACCTATTGTTGCCATCGAATTCCAAGCCGTGTAAAACCTAGCTGTTAGAAATGGTAACAGTCATAATAACAGTCTCAAAATATAAGAAGATACCAAAACTGAAAGGCTACATGAGCTCTCTGCAAGGGAAAGTTTGACAGGTCTCTAGTCTTATGTTCAGAAGGCAGTCTGATAGGACAGATACCACTCACACAACTGCTTGATAAAATTATCCTTTGACTTGTATATAGAATTAATAGCTAATATTGCAAACAAAAAAATAAATGGGAAGATTGCTGTGTATGAGGAACCTTTCCCTAACAAATGTCTCACTAGTGTGTACCGTTTAAAACCTTTGATTGGCTGAACTACTTTTACCTCAGGGACTCAATCTGTCCAGCTGGTCATTAACTGCCCTGTGAATTACCTAAAGGTTACACATTACAGTTAAATTAATAAAAAGCATATTAAGAAAAATGAAGTTGATAATGCACTGTGAAATATCTTTTACATACAATGCCATTCAACCAAGTACCATGTCCTTTACAAGGGGATACTAAAGAGCTCTGCAACAAAAATTGGGAAGTCAGAAAACCATAAGTAATGGTGTATTAATTTACTGGGTGTACAAAATCTTCTCCTGGAATTTCAGCTTCACAGGGAAGCACTTGTGAAACTCACTTCTGGGAACACAGGATTGGAATGGATCTTCTGGGTGAAAAAACGTCTTTCTCTATTATAAGGTGGGACATACACGTTGTACATTTATGTCAGCTTTCCAGCTTCTGGTTAAGAAGATTCCAAGGTGGAGTTTGGAGTGTTTTTTTCTTTATTCCATTAGAAAGGCTGACTTAGAATCTCTCTCTCGATGGCCTTTCTTATAATTCCAAACTGCATTTTCTTAGGGCAATTTATTCATGAGCTAACACTGTTCATTGTTGAGCTTAACAAGCTCTCTTCTGTCCCTGATTTATTTCTGTCCTGATGAATAAACAAGGACAATGAAAACACAGAAAGCAAAATATTCTTTTTCAGCCTTTATTTTATCAAGGGAAACAAGTAAGCTTTTTTATTCTTTCATGTTTTCCTTGTAGGAAATTTGTAATGTAATCAAAACAAGTAGCAAGATCAGTATATGTATTTAATATGTAGCAGGTCTAGCCATGAATAAGGTATCCTTTATCCGACCATCAGCTAGTATAAAGAACAAAAAGTCAGTGCCTGCCACAAGGTGGTAAGGTTCAGATCCAAGGGAGGTAAACATCATTTTATGTAGCTGTGGAGTGTGGGTTGGTTTTTTTTTTCTTTCTTTCTGGTAAGTGCACAAGACTCCTGTGATAAGGGCACCTATGTAAAATGTCCATCCACAGCCACACATGCTGTGAGCTTCCAGGACTCGCTTCTTCACCTGGATAGGCTGGATCAATGGGCTGAGGTCGATAATATGAGCTTCAACAAGGCCAAGTGCTGAGTCCTGCACCTGGGCCACAACCCCATGCAACGCTCAAGGCTTGGGGAGGAGTGGCTGGAAAGCTGCCCAGCAGAAAAGGACCTGGGGGTGTTGATTGACAGCCGGCTGAACATGAGCCAGCTGTGTGCCCAGGTGGCCAAGAAGGCCAACAGCATCCTGGCCTGCATCAGGAATAATGTAGGCAGCAGGGCTAGAGAAGCGATTGTTCCACTGTACTGGTGAAGCCACACCTTGAGTACTGTGTTCAATTTTGGGTGCTGCAGTATAAGGACATTGAGGCATTGGAGAGGGTCCAGAGAAGGGTAACAAAGCTGGTGGAAGGTCTTGAGAATAAGTCTTATGAGGAGCGGCTGAGGGACTTGGGGTTGTTTAGTCTGAAGAAAAGAGGCTGACGGGAGACCATATTGCTCTCTACAACTACCTGAAAGGAGGTTGTAGCGAGGTGGGCGTTGGTCTCTTCTCACAAGTTACAACCAATAGAACAAGAGGAAATGGCATCAAGTTGCACCAGGCTTAGATTAGACATTAGGAAAACCTTCTACACGGAAAGGGTTATCAAAGACTGGAACAGGCAGCCCGGGGAAGTGGTTGTATTGCCTGCCTTGGATGTATTTAAAAGACATTTAGATACAGTGCTCAGGGACATGGTTTAGAAGTGGGCCCGGTAGAGTTAGATAACGGTTGGACTTGATGATCTTGAAGGTCTTTTCCAGCCATAACAATTCTATGATTCTCAAGACGGAAGCCAACTGTAGGATGGCAGCATCTTCAGGATGAACACTTTCTTTATTCTTCTCTACAACTGGTCATCTAAGCTGCCAGTGGTGCAAAATTCAGAGCAGATGGAGGCAAGGTAAAAAGAAAGCAAAATTCTGAAGGCTGGTAGTGAAGACCTTCAGCTGAGATATTCTGGGTCCACATCCTGGACTGCTGCTGTCATTTGCATATGGCAATCACCTACTATGAACATTCTCTTGAATTTAACAGTTCACGTTGGTAGGCAGGCAGATGCAATCCCAGATGTCACAGGATCCTATCCTTGCAGTTAAATCTATTCAGAAACCTAAGTTAGGTACCCAGGTACTGCAGTGCCCACACTGTGTGACTCATAGCTCATTAGATACCTCAAAATAACACGGAAACAAGCCAATGGACTGCTCTGGTTGTTACAGAAAGTCAACAAAGAAAATTCCAATTACCTCACATTCCACTCAAGGCATCATATCTTGACCAAAAATGCAAATCTCTGAGAATTTTTTCTCAGTTTTGAAGGTTATATAGATAACCTAACTGAAAGAAATTGCAGATGAGTTTCACTGCCACTCTGTTAACGCTGGTGGAGGCTTCAAGTAGCCCTTCAAACTTATAATTCAGAGCCTCAGTATAAAATTTTATATTAACAATCTGCTTTATCATAATTGGATTCCATGGTCAAGCTTTTATACTTCATGCTTTCACAGTCTTCAGTCTGTATTCTTAGTCATATTTTTGCCAAACAGGTGTCACCCGATTAAGGTGGTTGTGTTGGTTCCTGCTTCATACAAGAAGGGCCTTTGACAAAAGGCAGTATCTCTGTGATCAGTGGATTACACAGATCTGTCTTCACCTTTCCAGATAGCTCTCTGACTTGCTTTCATATAAACAAAAGTGTTTTGAAACAGATTTTGAAGAAATATCCAATGGTTCTTTCATTATACCAAGCTTTTCCATTATTTCAGAAAAACAGCAAGTAGACATCACAGAAGGGTTAAGTGCAAACTCATGGTGAAAACCTGGTATAAGTCAGTAAAACTTGGCAGGCACTATCGGCTATTGGTTCGCTATCATTAAAACTTCCTACGCAATATTATAACTACAGGACTTTTAAGTCTTTCCTGGAAATAGCAAGCCTTTTTGGAGTCAGGATGATATAGGAGATAAATATTATAGCACTTTCCTCAATAACATTATGAGCCAGAAAAAATACATACAAAGGAAATTTGATATTTGTACAAAAATCACAAGCAGTCAGCCTTCTCACTTTCATATTTAATAAAGATCTTTCCAGTCAGCTGCAGCTGACGATAAGTATAATATCTTTAAATGGTTAATCCAAGGATCACGGCTCAAGTGCTTTATGTGGTTAGGAGCAAGGAAAGCTGTTAGTAGCCTCAGTGTGCATTTCATAAATCCAAGGATTTTTTTATTCCTTTTTTTCTTTTTCTTTTTTTTTTTTCTTTTTCGTTTGGCTTTCTACTATATCTTAAATGCTTTATTTTTCAGAGGAGAGATAAGACTTGGTTCTTCACATAAAACTACAGCTTAGCCATTACTTAGTCTTTCTCTGTTACGGAAAAGGTCCTGTCTGTGCACAGATGTCTCAGATTAAATTGTATCTCACAGTCCTTACAGCGCTCAGTACTAGATGAACTGCCAAAAGGGCCGTAGGCAAGAACTAAATTGCTTTGGTTTCAGTACACAGTGAATTTGGCTCAGACAAGCTGAATCAGTACATTAAATGCGAATCCCTCACAGATTTGAAAGCAGCCTTTAGCACAATTATTGACTGTGAGTGATGATTATGTCTAATTGAAGGAGACTTTTGCTACCTGTAGCTCAGTTGGAGTCCATGAGAGCCACAGCAAGGCACTGCATCTTAATTCAATGTTCCAGCTTGAAAGAAGCAATTGAACCTAAATCCTGAAGTGTATACACATGGTCGATAAACTTTAATAAACTTTACAGGTTCAGTAACTAGACTGAGTGTATATAATTCAATTTTTTAATTCAGGAAAGGAAAATAGCTAACAAGTATGTTAGGCTACAATAATGTATTAGTTCATCTCATGCAGAGGCCCTTTCAGTAAAAGGAAGAGATATAGTTTCATGCTTGTCTTTGGAACAAGTCATAAATCTGCTGTTCTATACACTATATTAATGCTCTACAGGTGGGAGATTACGGGGTTACTTGGGTATGACCCAACTTCCAGTAAAATTTGTGAGGAAAATAAAATAATTTGACAAATTTGCATCTTTTGCTATGGAAATTATGCCAATAATAAAGACAAATGAATGTTTTTCTTAATAGATTCTGCCTCTCTTCCCAAGACGTTTTGGCATGTTTTCACAGTATAACAACCTTGTTGTACAAAAAATGATTATATTCTATGTCTTGATCCTTCCAAAAAAAGTTATTGATTTTTCTCAGTGAACAAAAATAGATATTCTCAGGGGGCCTACAATCAGAATTGTGTTTTTCTTCTGTTCTATAAAAAAATAAAAATCTGTCAATGTGTTCACAGCAAACATTTCTCTCCCACAGACATTTGTTATGACCTATTAGATCTTTTCTAGGCTTAGATTAGGTTCCCTTGGCACCATTATTATGATAACATTCAAAAAAAAGCTCTGTGCCAACGCATTTTTCATATTTTCCATGAACATGTAACTGTCTGAATCATGAAAACTTTCCATTTAAGTGGCTCCCTTATTAAATAATTGATAGAAAGGGCACATATGAGCCATACAGATCATTTGTTCCTTCATTCTAGGAGCTTGCTTACATATTTTGTAGGCCTGAGCTTTTAGAAAAGAAAAATTAATTTGAAAAACAATATACACCATAGGCTGCATGAGCAATAGGGAAAGAAAATAAGGATGAAAAGAGAGAACTGATAATGTGGTTTGACAAAATCATTCTGTAATCGATAGTACACAAAAAGCCTTGAAATATATTATGAAGTATCTATGGTTGTTAGATGCAGACAAGCCCACGTACCATTTCTGTTGTGGGTCATTTTGGCCTAACAACCCCAAGACTAGGGAGTATCAGAACTAGAAAATCTCACTTTAGCATCCTTTATGCATACTTTCTGTAAGTTCCTATATTTAAAGCAAGAAAAGCCTTTAAAGTAGTCGGCTAGCAGAAATGTGTTCACAACACAGACTTCGGTCTCTTGGGCTAGTAGATTGACTGATGGTGACACTTCAAAATTTTATAGGTGAATCAGCTTTATGAACTGCACACTCTCTCTTGTATGGTTTCCAGGTATATGATAAGAACAAGGATGCTTTTCCAAGGTTTCAAGGAAGCAACACAGTAGTAGCTTCCTCTGATCTTCTTCCCTATACTTTACTTTTTGAATTTGTTATTACTAAATTCATTTGGCCTGTACTTACATCTCATCTACCTTGGCTCTTTGTTCCCTTTCAGATACACTGTTTCTTCCACTCTTCAGATTTTCTTCCTAATTATATTTACCTACATTCAATTTTTTTTCTAAATTTTACCACCGCCCCCTAATACTTCATGCCTCCTCATGGCATTCACTTTAACCAAGCAGTCATCATCTTTTCCCCCAGCTATGAGATCTCAGTATTCTCTATAAAATGTCTTGCATTTAATATCTCTCTCTGTTTCTAATTCCAGTCTGCCTACTCTATTCCCTTTATGTCCTGGGACACATTTCCATTTTCAGTCTCATTCTTTCTTCAGTGTTACCTCTTATTTCTCTGGACTATTTCCTTTCCAACTCCAGCCAAATTTTTCTTCTTCTCCCGGGTATGCCATCTTCCTCTTCTCAGTCTTCTTCCCTCTGTCGTGGTTTAGTAGGGTAAATCCTTCACACTGACAGAACAGGTGAGCAGATTTCCTGAACTCAGTTCTAGTTTCCAATAGCACTTCATCCCACAGACACCAGTAGCAAAATTATAGGGTCATTCTGTGGGTATTTTATGCACAATGTACTCAGCACTCCAAGCTGGGGGGCGGCAAAATATCAATGAGATGTTGTCAAGTTAAATAACAACATATTCAGCATGTGCAAAATGCAACTTGTTCGAGACTTAAAACATGTTTCTATTTATGATAGTTTGTCCAAATTCAGCTAATCAAGCTAAATTTGCAGTCCAGCTATTTTCCAAAACACAAAGCTACTAAAACATCTGAAAGGAAGGATCTTGGTAATTTTTAACAACGACAAAAAAAAGCTGGCAAACCTATTTGAAATGAAAAAAAAAAAAAAACAGGCAAAAATCAGGCATGCAGTACGGGAAAATTCAGAGCAAAGAAGTTGTGTCAAAATTAAAAGAAAACAAAAACTGTATTTTAAAAAGGAATGTCAGGCGACCAACTCTATTTGCAATATTTTTCATTTTTCTGGCAAGTATTCCTTTAAAGTAAGGGGAATCGTATCTGAAGGGGAACACTGAGAATGAACTGCACTTTTTTTCTTGATATGGGATTTGTGGACTGACATTTTCCAAATAGTCTCTGAAATTTGCTGGTTTGATCCAGCATTCAGCTGGAAGAATTTAAGTACTGACACCAAGATAATATTACATTTTAACAGTCAAACAAAGAAAGTAATTATCTCACAAATAAAACACACAGGACAGTAGGAAGTGGCTTAGTTTAGGATATCAGCTTATCACAGGTCGGGGTTTAAGCCAGGATCTTTAATAACTGTTAGTAATGGGAGAGACTTATTTTTATGCAGAGGTTTACAAAATTTAGGTGTTTTCCCTTTCTCACTATTGCTCTTTCTATAAAGTTGTAATTTATAAAATACTCTTTGCAGTTAACCTTTTTGTAGAAAGATTAAAGACCGCTTCAGAAAATAAAATAGTGAAGAGAAGCATAAGGCTGTTACAATAAAATAAAAAAGATGGTGTAAAGAAATTGGGATATGAAGGAAAGGGGAAATTTATATCAAAGTTATTTTATATGTTTGAGACCTATTTATTTTTACTTACAGGATCCAAACTGTCATGTACATCTGAGCAGAGCTGGTAATGAAGTCAGCAAAACTCCATAACGCACTATTGCTTTAATTTTTTGATGCTACTGGATTTAATTGTTATTATTTTTCACCGTGTTTATTCTGCATTAGCTAAATTTTCATAGAAAGACTCAATGAAAACTTTACATCATTCCTCAAAATGAGTTCGGTGACTTTTCTTTTTTTTAATCTCTGTTTCCTTTATAGATATAGCGTCTTTAACCTACAGTGTCTGGGCTTGAAACAGACATTTGCCAGAAAAAGTCTTTTACTGTCCTCAAAACTACCCACCTCTTAATATGACAAAAATATTTGTTCATGGGATTTCTAGAGGCCTGTTGCTTAAACCTCCAGCCTTCTGCTCTGTGTTAATTGTACCCTACATGCCAATTTCACTGAACATGCTCTATTTCTACACCTAGTCTGCAACACAGAAGGGGACTAACCTACAGATTAGGGGAGTAACGTTTAGCTCAGCAGTGAAGCTATCAGAAGGGAAGCCAGCAGGTCACTCCCAGTTCTCAGTTTGTGTTTCTGTTGACTGATCATAGTTCATTGCAATTTGTAGGTTTGTTATTGGAAATAATGCAATACTCCTGTGTCGGTACCCAGATGAGATTCAACTGCCTATTTTATAAATCTGAGAGACCTTATAACATCACTGGTCACATACCTGGGGACAGACTTCCAGGACCTAACATGGAAAATCTCAGATACTGCCACCTTTCCAAATCGAGGTGCCAAAAAACCACAGCTGAGGTGCTATATCCACAAGCAGATCCAGAGACCTCCCACTGACAGATATTCTCTTGAACGCAACAGGGCCAGAAGCCATGGCTTCCTGAGGAAGGCAGCAGATCCCATCTTCTGCTTCTCACTGAATTTTGAAGTCAACAGAGCCAGGAGTTGTTGTCTTGCACAGGAACAACGTATCACCTACTCAGTGACTAGTAACATCTTCCCTCAAGCAGAAGGACATGTTGAAATACGTTCAGGGTCTGCCATTAAATGTAACCTCATATTTAGAAAAAGACAGTAGAATATCACTCTTGAAATGTTAAAATTTTACACAAGTCCCCACATCTTCTGTTAAGAAGATAGTGCTAAAACTCACTGAGAAAATTCCTTTTTGAGGATGGATCATACATAGGAAAATCACGGCTTACCATTACTAGAAATTACTTTTGCACAAAGAACAGAACTCTGTGCTAAGGGTCAGAAGGTCCTAAGTTACAAACAGAGCTGGTCAAAAATATTCTTTCCCACAATATATATTTAGAAAAAACTTACTTGAACCAGTGCATGAAAAATGACAATCTTTTCCTTTTTGAGATTTTAATGAAAATTTAAAACTGTGAAAAGCAAAGTCTGTAATTCCTATTTACAAATTCATCAAAAGATTGTGTTTCATGGAAATATTATTCTTCGTGACATTCTGCATTGAAAAAAAAAAGAATTTAAAACAGAGTTTGAAATATGTTATTCTGAAAGTGAAATTTACCATTTTTAAGTTATTCTTATTTCATTACCTTTATTTCATGTCATATCATATTATTATGAAAATAAGTCTGAAGCAAAATATTTCAGTCATTTTTAAGAGAAAATATTTAAAAATATGTTTTCATTTCGTTGTAGAAAAAATATTTTTTTTCTCTGAAACATAACATCTAGTTCTCACGCAGCTAGATTATTTGTCCCACAGGCTCTAACCATCCCTCTAAGTACAAATGTGTTATGAAAGAAGAAGAACAAGGGTTTTCTTCACTTACAACACTGGATTGAGGTCTAGCTGACTTTAATTATGTCAGAGTATATATTTTATGTGCCCAAACTTTCTCAACACTGTCTAGCTTGGGCTACTTCAACTCACTTTAAAAAAATCTAATAGGACGTCAAAGTGATGTGTGGTAATTATACCACTGAAAGTATTCTATTAGCAAATATTAGCTTTGTATTGCTAACAGATGATATAATAAAACAGCTATGGCTATGGAATTGCTACTGGCATAAATGGGAAGAATTCTTACAATGTTCATAATTGCTTTGTGAGGTTCCAGGAAAACATATGGAAGCACTGGTAAGCACGCACTTAAGATTTCATGTCTGTATTAAACATTGCAAATCGTGCCTGACAAGATTGGTGGCCTTCTACGACAGGGTTATAGTGTTGGTGGATAAGGGAAGAGGAACTGACATCATCTACCTGGACTTGTGCAAAGTAACTGACACTGTCCCGTACAACATCCTTGTCTCTAAATTGGAGAGACATGGGTTTGACAGATAGACCACTTGGTGGATAAGGAATTGGCTGGATGGTCACACTTAAAGCAATATCTCGATATTCAGTTGGAGACCAGTGACAAGTGGAGTTCCTCAGGGGCTGGTGTTGGGACTGGTGCTGTTTAACATCTTTGTCAGCAACATGGACAGTGGGATTGAGTGCACCCTCAGCAAGTTTTCAGACAACACCAAGCTGTGCAGAGCAGTCGACACGCTGGAGGGAAGGGATGCCATCCAGAGGGACCTGGACAGCCTTGAGAGCTGCGCCCGTGCAAACTTCATGAAGTTCAACAAGGCCAGGTGCAAGATCCTGCATATGGGTAGTGGCAATCCCAAGCACAAATACAGGCTAGGTGGAGAATGGATTGAGAGCAGCCCTGAGGAGAAGGACTTGGAGGTGGTGGTTGATGAGAAGCTCAACATAACCAGGCAAAGTACACTCGCAGCCCAGAAGGCCAACCGCATCCTGGGTTGCATCAAAAGAAGTGTGGCCAGCAGATCAACGGAGGTGATTCTTCCCCTCTACTCTGCTGTGGTGACACTCCAGCTGGAGTACTGTGATTCGCTCTGAGGCCCCCAACAGAAGGAGGACATGGACCTGTTGGAGCAAGTGCGGAGGAGGGCCACGAAGATGATCAGAGGGCTGGGGCACCTCTCCTGTGAACACAAGCTGAGAGAGTTGGAGTGGTTCAGCCTGGAGAAGACTCCAGGGAGACCTTATGGCGGCCTTCCAGTACATAAAGGGGGCTTACAAGAAAGCTGGAGAGGGACTTTTTACAAAGGCATGTAGTGATAGGACAAGGGGTAACAGTTTTAAACTGAAAGAGTGTAGATTTAGATTAGGTATTAGGAAGAAATTCTTTGAGGGTGGTGAGACACTGGAACAGGTTGCCCAGGAAAGTTGTAGATGCCCCACCCCTGGAAGTATTCAAGGCCAAGTTGGGTGGGACTTTGAGCAACCTGGTCTAGTGGCAGGTGTCCCTGCCGATGGCAGGGGGGTTGGAACTAGATGATCTTCAAGGTCCCTTCCAACCTAAACCATTCTATGATTCTATTATACTATTTAGTAAAAGTTTTTTAGAAATGACTGGGAAAAATACATGTATTCTATCTAAAAATAAAAGAGGTGTTAGGATCTTATGATACTTTAAATGTAACATCAGCTGCTGACTACAGAACATAGTTGTCATAACCTTTCAAATTACTATGTTAAAATGTCTTTAAAATTATAAGACTAATAAACAGAACTTGAATTTGGGGATCAGGTCTAAGTACTAGGGATATATCTTTCACATTATATGCAGGCGGGGGGACGCTTCCTTACTGTGCTGAATTTCTTGCAATTAATAGCTGTAACCAGTAAAAAATTAAAGTAAAAATTTAAAGTAAAATTAAAAAATTTGTGTAGATTAGTCTTTTTTTTTTTTCAATTAAATACACTATGCAACCAACAGTTTCAGAAGTAATAGGTGAATGCACATTCTCAACTAAAAAGTGCTGAAAAAATCTGGTTTTCCAGGAAGAATCTTAGCACTTTCTTAGAAATCCCAGACCTTTAAAGTGTCTTAAATGTTGTGAATTTCTGTTCCTCAGTTTTGGGGTACCTATCACAGTAAAAACTTTATCTGGCACCTAATAAACTAGCTATCTCAATGATTTACTTTAGCTAATACTGAGAAAATAGTGGTGCACTGAAATCCAAGTGAAGCATTAATAGGAAAATAAATCATTTTTAAGTCATGAAATTCCAAAAACTGTTTATTTCAGTGTGGTTACTCAGTCTCATGTTATATCCCATACTTTTATGATATGCATGACTAAATTAAATTCTGCATTTAACAGGGAGAAAAGGCTTCGGAATTATTTCGTATAAAATGCCAAAGCATACATCTGCAGCTTTCAGCAATGTTCACCTAACACTCTGGAAAGTAAAAGTCCCAGATTAGGTGTACAATTTTGCCTGTGAATATATAAACAGCCTGAACAGCCAGTCCGAGCTTTACGGTCACTGAGGTCAAGGAAAGAATTGTCTTCACAGAGAGTGGAAAAGCATCGGTGTTTCTGGACCACCTGCACGCACACATGCATGTCTGCATCCCTGTTGTTTTACAAAGCCGCTTGAAATTGCTGGTCCTATTTCCATTCCTTTCATCTGACCCTGCCCGTGTATCTGAGCAGCTGAAGGCAAGGCGATGACGGTGTGAATGCTTGTCCCCAGCTGCTTGCTGATTCACAGGCATCATATTTTCTGCAGTGTAGAACTCTACCACCTACTCCTAAACAACTAATTCCCAGATAACTAAATCCAGAATTACACTTAATCTTTCATTTATTACTACTTCAACTGGCTGTTTCTGCTTCTTAAAGATCCCCACTGCAAGCTTATCAGCCAGTCACTTTAGTGTGAGTGGCATAACGTAGTCTGTATGTAAATGATACTTGTTCTGCAGCCATTGCAACTTTCTTTGCAGTACTTGAACGTTTGTTTCTATATTTCTGGGCCAGTTTTAGCTCAGATCTAGTTTCTGCCTCTTTAAGCCCAGGTCTATTTCCTCTCCTTTTAAGTTTCTTTTAATAACTGAGGCCAAGAAATTCCAACAGGAGGTACATCTGTTTATAGCTAGTCTGAATTTGACTGAGTACAACTCTATTAGATGGGAATGTGTGTGTTTGTGTTTTGCAGTGCACAAAAAAAAGACGGCGATAAAATTTTTCAAATTAAAATGGTCGTTTTCAGTTTAGCTGTGGCATATCACATACCTGTTGTATTTCTCCAAATATCTGAAGCATAAAGTGTAAAATTGGAGATGGCATCTTCAACTAGAAATTCTGACCGATAGGAACAGTGTGATATGATCTACAATAGAAATAGTTTAAGCAGCCACCTTTAACGTGTTTACATGTAAGTTGTAGGCAAAAAGAACTCATGGGAGATTTGAGATACTTACACATATTTGCTGGTGGTGCTGCTGGGGTTTTATTCCCAGGTTTGCTCATTTAACGCTGAGATAGTGGACATTCACCTCACCCATGATCTGACTTCTGGCTACCTCATGTTCTATGAGATCAGTTACACCTCAAAATCCAGAACACAGTAACAAAACAAGGCACTAAATCAGGTACCTGCCCTTTTGCCTAGCCAGTGGTAACAATTTCCAGAAAAACACCAACACATCCGAGGCACCGTGGCTGGTTTCAGGCACAAAAGGCATTTTCCTGAAAAGTCAAAAGAGCAACATGCATCTAGCCCAGATTTCAACAGTTAAACATGTTTCACTCTACTGCCAAAATTACCTTTGCAATTCATTATAAATACACTACACAGGGTTCAGTGTTTAAGTCTCATGAAGTTCTGAGATGCTTAAAATCTGACCCTAGAAAGAAACAGTATACTTATCTGGACTAGAAAATACTATTCTGTGGTTAAATAACACACAAAACTTGCAGTAGATGCAAGCTTGGCTAGAATAATTAATTCTTTGTGGGACCAGCATGACTTTCCATGCCCAGCTTCTGTGACAATGACAGTCAGAACACTGTTTAAAGAACTCCATGGACAAGACCGAAGGACCATGTTCAATTCTGCATGAAATGTATCACACAGCACCAATACAATGGACATCAAGTTCTGCACCGTGGGGCAGAAATACAGTGCAAAATAACTTCTTTGCAATCTTTCTCTGTTTTGTTGTTTTGTCTACTTTTCATATACAGTTTAAGACTGACTTGATATTTTGGAAATACTCGGTACATGGCTACTAATGCTAACTCATTTCATTAATGGGTTTATCACTTTTTACTCCTGCTGTTCAGGTTCATTATTTAACTTGCTGTGAACAACAGTTGTTCCCTTGTCAGGGAATCTCTCATCCAGCAGAGAGTCTTATCTCACGTCGGTGGCCCTGAGAGGCGGATGATGGGGGAATTGGCTAGGTAAAAGTGTGATAAAAGTGTGACATTCCACTTAATAATTACATTTTTATTGAAGTAGAAAATTCCATGTTCCACCAGTACAATTTAAGGGCATCTGGAAGTGGTTTTCTTTCTAACCAGGCCATCGAAGGTCTAAGCTGAGTAGGAGCAATTCTGAATTTTAGTAGGGGCAATAACAAATTGGTCTAACGTAAAGATGCCTCTGACCTAGAGCAACCAAAATTTTTCCAGCTCTACTGGCATCCTGTTAAGTAACGGTTATTCAGCTGTATAAACAACTCCACACACATACACAGAAAAGTGGGATCATTCCTGGATTATCCCAGCCCGCTTCTGCTGTATCTGAAAAAGGTTGAGAACCCACAGGCAGCTTTTTATGTCTTTCCCCACCAAGTGAATGTCATTTCAGCAAACAGATACAGTTTGATAAAGGCTCCTTATAAGAATTATTATGAGCATTTTATTTTAGAGGAGGAAAAATGAATAACTGTTTTCCCTTTCCTTTGTGGCATGCAAACTCCCTTACACTTACACATTATGCAAACTTCAAGGAGGAAGCAGTTAGCATGTCAGAGAACCAGCAATGATAACACTTGAGTGGAGCAGTCTGTAGCAGTCTCTTTAGTTTCACGACAGGCACATTAGTCTGGATGTTAGCTGCTTCTCCTTAATTGGATTGCTTGCATAAATTGCAATACAAGGTGGACATGTGATAGCTTTCTTTTTCACCAATCAGTCATGTCAAGAGAACCTTATGTATTTTATATAGAAAGTAGAAAAAATGATAATTTGAAGAGATGAGAAGATGGTGCAGGGTAAAAGCTGATATTCTTCCTTTATAACAGATAGCCCCAAGTTGTAGAGGCCATTATTTCTTGCATTTTCAGAGCAAATGAACTTGACAGATGGCTGTGTCACCTAAACCCCTACCTACCAACTTGATTATGCAGAAAACAATACAATAGAAAAGAAATCATTACTGAAGGAACCTGGTTAGTCCACAGAGGGCTGAGCGGTGCAGAAGAACAAAATTACAGTTGTGGAATTGAACAGCAAGAATACATTTAACATAAAGTGGGTTACAGCAAGGCAATCAGTCATGGCTAAAGCTATTGTCTGGGCTTGCTTGCATGGTATATGAAGTAATCTGTCATCTACCACTGAATTTATGCTTAGTTTATAGTAGAAAAATACAAAGGTTTTGCCAGGGCATGTTCCGGTAGTCTTAAGTAGCTCAACTATGGATCTATGAAATTAAAATTATGAGAATTCAGGACGTTTTTCTGTTTCCAATGTGTTTTGGAGGACATTACTTTAAATCCAAAGTAGTTTCTTCTCCCTTCTCCCCTGTTACTCAAACATTAACCAAATCACACCACTTAAAGAAAGACAAAGCAGACTGGGCAAGACAGATATTTGGCACACATCCAGGCTATACAGCACTGTCATTACTCTGTTAAAAGTTACACTGGATTTACTGGAAGTCTGGCTATGGAAGCCATGGAATGACATCCAACAAGACAGGAACAGAACAGGACACGACCTATTCCTGGTGGCCCAGTCCCCACTTCGTTAATTAGTACACATTCTTTGCAAAAAGATAAAATATCTTATCAGTATTATTACTATTTATCAGAGGTATTATTATATGATCTCATACACTATTTGCAACAAGATGGGCTTCTAGTCTCTTTCTGTTCCTCTAAACAGTTTCAAGCTATACTATCTACTACTACATGCTTGAGGGCTTACCACCTGGTAAGACCTTATGTTAATGAATTATTTCAATTAACTACTTTTGAAATAACCCGCATCTTCTAGTATGCCATTAACACTACTGAAAATATCAGTTTTAGCATGCCGTATAATCCACACAAGCAGAAAATTCGGTTGCTTTCATTTTGCAATTCTCTTTAAAACAGATGTTGAAAAATATTCACATTCTTAACAGAAAATATTTCATTATTTTTGTCTTGGAGCCGTGTTGCATACTTTGTTCATAACAGCAAGGTAACTTGCTATAATACTAGTAATTTTATTGATTTTTTTTCGATTTGCCTTGCAATGAAGATTAAGTATTATGACTTCAATGTATTCTAATTATTTTTCATGAAACAATAATCAGGTCATGAACCAAAAGAACAAACACAGCTAGAAGTATGTTCATATAAGAGACTCAAATTTGATAGATGTTTTCTTCAGTACCCAAACTTCATTCTGTAAATTAGATAAAGCCTAGATTTTCTCGTTGTGCTTATTCATTAAATAATGCAGTAACTTTTGTAAAAGCTTCAGACAACTAAAAAACTATTGGTGAAAGAACCAATAAAAAAGAAACCCTGACATCTGAATCATCTATGAATCAATTCGTGAATGTACCAAAAAAAGAAAAGAGAAAGAGGTTAAGTATTTTACTTAGGGAAAAATATAATCCCTCCAATACAGAACCCCAAACTAGATTTTTTTTTTTTTTATTCAGTCAACAATTCTTTTGCTAATACATACATATTTATCTATATGTCTGCTTTCTTACTCTTTGCATACTGATTTTGCTTAGTCACTATACAGGTACATCTCAGTAACTGCACATTAGGACTCAACTGGCTAATAAAACACAATCAAAGTGCATAGATTTGCAACACCATCAGATGACTTCCCTCTGTAGTGGCTGTGTTGGACAGAGACTTTTCTCAGCACAGCTTGGTTCTCAACACACCATGAGGGAAACCACACCACCCCTTCCTCCTTCTTTGTACAACGTTTTTCTTTCAAACACATTACATGGATTATAAAGGTAAAGAAAAAAAGACTCCCAGATTAGCTAGGTTTTAAACACACCTATAATCACCCTGCACCTTTTCCTCGTCACCTCATTCCTTCTTTCACTCATGCGGGCTCTATGCCCAGGATTAATACCAGGTGTGTTTATTCACAGATGGGTGCATTAAAAAGTCTTGATGCAGGTGGTGGAGAGTCAAGGTTACTGGGAAAAATTAAGGGAGGGGGGAAAAAACTCTCCCTACAGAACACATAGTGGATTTCCTTCACAGACATAGCTCTTCTGTCTGCGGTGCCAGGCTTCTCTGCCATTGAGTATGTACATGACCGGTTCCCACTTATTCCCTGTCTTTCTTTGGGACAGTCACGCACTGACATCACTGGAAACCCACCCCAGTGGCAGTTCACCACATGTCCAGGAGCAAGAATCTCAGTCCCAGAACTCACTCAACATCCTGCGAAAAAAAGACAAGAAAGAGGATGGTGTCTCCAGAAA
Organism: Ibidorhyncha struthersii; assembly: GCA_013398815.1. NCBI lineage: Eukaryota > Metazoa > Chordata > Aves > Charadriiformes > Charadriidae > Ibidorhyncha > Ibidorhyncha struthersii. The sequence goes on along the minus strand of VZSZ01005265.1, from coordinate 134,796 downwards.
AAGAAGAATCTCTGTTTTCATTTCTCTGCCACTTCCAAGCTCCTTGCTACCATATTAAAACTGTTTCACTTGGCTAAAGCCAAACGCTCTTTGAGATATTTTTTGCCTCACCATATGGTCCAACCTCTGCAGATGCAGTCTTCAATATTTCGCCAAAGCTGTAATAATTAGCAGCTCAAGCAGCTCTACCACATCTACTTTGGAGGCATGTGCCTCTTCCCTTGGACTGAGGTCCAAAGACCTGGGAGTCTTTGGAATACCTAGGGATTGAACCTGATTTAGGGGAGCAGTGAAGAGTTCACATCCTTCTATGAGGTATTAGGCACAACAGGTTGAATAGAGCTCACATATCATTTGTTTTTCCAGGCCAGAAATGCTGTCTGCAATTTTTATGTGTTGGTGCAGGATTTCCAGATCTCTACTAGGTTCAACAAAATGAATATTTTTTATAGTGCTGACATACAACCAGAAATCCCGCTCTTGACAGTAGGATAGCCCAAGAAAATCAGATATTTAACAATAAAAACTCTTGCAAACAAGAATCTTTGCCACGTGAAGTTTTCTGAGTCTAGAGGAGTACATGAGCAAGGAAATAACTAAGTTCTGTAGCCTGAACAGGGTAGTTTAGACTATAACTGGGCATTTGGATGAGGCTTTGGTATGGATGATATTGGGGAAATATCTGCCCAAAATAAAGTTGAAGCATTCTCACAAGGAGACGTAGAAGAACAAACCAAATCAAAATAATTCAGTGGGATAGGACATCATCCACTCTGGAGTTCAATTTCCCTTAAGCAAGTGTACAACTGACAAAAACACACAATTTCTATTAAAAACAGAGAAAGTGGCAAATGACTCAACCACCTTCACAAGTGCTGACCCTAGTTACTGCAGAACAGAAAGGCTTATTTTGGTGTCTAACGTACTGAGAGAAATGAAGATTAAAAACACAGATTGAAAACTCCTAAAAGAATTACTAAAAACACCCTCAGTACTGAAACTAAGGCAGATTTTTCCCACTCTACTGAACAGCAGCTCTTCTGGTCTGTCCTCAGTGAATGGGAATTCTTTGCCATATCCAGAATTTAGACACCCTACTGCCATTATTGATATTGATATTATACATACATATATTTACCTACATACTGGTAAAAGTCCTAAATATAATAATCTTTTTCAGTCATTGATTCATATTCAGCTCATCTTTGCAAAATTATAATTTATCTTACCATCATTGCTCGGTTTCTGAACTCTTTCTCCTTCCAAAAGATTGTCGGGATGTTCCATGAGAAACTCGGAGATTGCAAACACGCAAGGAAGATATACAATTTTTCAAAGATGTCTCTGGAAGTCATTGGAAGGCAATGTTTCAGCATCCAAAATGTGAAGGTTATTGTGGGGATACACTTGACATTTAGGTAGGAAGAACAATTAAATTCTGGAGACTGTATTTATGAATTCACTGATATATGTCTGTATCTTCTCAAATCCTGTATCAAACTGGGATAAAAAGTCTGACAACTAGGTTCAAAACAAGTTCTCATTTTCTCTCCATGCTTATTAAATCTTGAAAGAACCGAATATTTCACTTCATTTCCAATCAATTAAATTATTCCAGAAGTAAAATATTTTGAAGATTGAGAACACCATTCTGTTTTACCCAAAAAGCTTACAAACTGACAACTAGCAGTTTAGCACAGCTTTATCAAGATCATCCCCCTAGCTTCTTGATTTCAGACATTTTATTCCCCTCCTTTCATACGCATTCGGACTTTTGCCAGAGCAACCCACTCTTCTCTTGCTGCTCGAATTCCCAATATCCGTCAGATTAATGCCAGGATAGGATGTAACAGTGATCCTCTTCTGCTGATGCACTCCACACTCCGAACAAAAAATCTCTCTCATTTAAAACTAAACGGCAGATTACAAGAATCACATTCTCCCTCCTCTAACCTCTGTCTGTGTTTTTACTTCACCCAGGGTAGATTTTGATCTTGCCTTGGTCATTTCCTGGTGTACTTTCAGCCCTGCACCTGAATCAAAGACACATGCTCCTTGCAAGCTAAAAATTGCTTTGAGGAGCAATTTTCCTCATGCTTCACACTTAGCATATCAGCCACTTGTTCATCTCAATTTTGATGTACTTTTCTGTAGGTTAAGTAATCCAAAGCTTTTCAGTTACTGTGTGAAAAGAACATATATGTGATTAATTGTTCTATTTTATATTGTTAACCTACTAGAGTTCAGTGGATTGAGTGTTCATGCGATTGCAAGATCTTGAGATAAGAAAAATACCACCTAGTTCCTCTCCCTAGCAGGATACAGTTGTCTCCAGGTGTATGTTAGATAATGGTTATTCATCTTGTTTTAAATGAACAATCTCACCTTGAAGTTTATGCCTTGTAATTATTATCCCACTTAATTATATTAGTCTGGAATTTTTATTTAAAACAGTGCTTTATTTCCTCTATATTGAATCTGTAAACATAATTAATGACATGAAATTTACCTGATTAACTGTTGACACATTTTGCAGCTGATGAAGTGCACAGGGCTATCCCTTCAATAAGTAATATTCACTGGCCACAGCTCCCTTGCTCATAAGCTGCAGGACCTGGGAATCCTTCAAAACTAGCACACTTCCCAGCTAGCCCTGGAACTAGCTTGGACTGCAAGACTTTTGCAGACAACTCAAGATACAAGCCCCATTTTCCTTTTCTAACAGGTGACATTGGGACCATATACAGAGACTCCTGGTACCGGTATTAAGGCAGATAAGATATCTAAAAGAAACCAGTCTGGGGCATCATTCGCTGCCCATTGACATGGGAGCTACATGAAGGATGGGTCACTCTAATGGGTAGCACGTGAACCTGCTTTCTTCTCAAGCCCCAAACTGGCACAGCTGTAGAAATTAAATATCTGTCTTTCAGTGGTTATTTGCTGGCTGAAATCTGCTTCTAGAAATTAATAAATACATGAAATGCTCAATGAATTCAAATTCTCATAACACGTACACATAACTGTCTAATTGTTGCTTTTGTAGTAGCTGGGGTGCAGTAACCTGTTATCTTCACCAGTAGACTTCAGAAGAGACAAAATCCCAGGATTTGGTCCTGTCACTGCCTATGTGTGTCTTCTGCTTGTAAAAAAGTTAATTGTATACTCTGGCATTGGCTTTTAAAGATGAATCTCACCTTGCCCTTAGAGTCCAAAAACCACTAGAGTTTGCAACTTAATTCTCAAAAAATTTTCTTCATATTCTACAACACGCTGCAAGGCAGCTCACAATTCTCAGGTGTTCACAGCATTAATTTACTTTATTGATGACATCATCAGTATTTTATCACTGTAGAGTTTAGTTGTCCTGAGTAAAGCTGACCATGGAAGTTTTGAACATTGATTTTTTTTTCCCCTTCTGTAACACAAGCGAATGATTTATCATCTTCTTCTGGGACATCAGCCAGAGGCAAGAAATAGCTCTAATAACATGCTTTAAAGTGACTTATACTGACTGCTTGTTTAAAAGCCTGGTCAAGAAATGTGCTGTACCCGGACACAGGAGCATCAGCCAGCAAGAAAGACAGGAAAGCTTTGTAAACAGATAAATGACACCTGCCACACACCAAACACAGAACCCGGTTTTCTTTCCAAAAATCTCAGGGACTTCTCTGACTTTAATGTATAATATTTTGAACTCATTTTTTATTATTTAAAAATCTCTGAACAAAAATGTGAAAATGCATCTCAAAATCAGGAAAAGGTAGAATAAACCACAAGTTTCATGTAGAAACTGGAGTTTAGATTTTGCCATCACTCATTTTATTAATTTTATTAATTTTCTTTCCTTGACATTGTATCACAATACAAACTTGAAAAAACAAATGTAATGCAACAGAAAGAAGAATTACAACCATTGCACTACTTACAGAGTAAACATGAAAGCAAGTATGAAAAATAATTTCGTAGGATTCCTATCTCTTTGTTGCCTCAGTAGATTCATGCATGTGCATGCGTGAAAGAGAAACAGATTGGATGCAATTAGATGCTACATTTCCTTAGGTGACAAAGCTGGCTATTTCCTGATTTATATAGCAGCCTCATAAGCCATTATATTGGCACTACTGATACAGCAGGAGAAGGAAAAACTCTAGTACAAGGGTGGGAACAAACAGCAAAATGTTAGAGGAAATAGGACCTCCTTATGCTGGAGGGAGAGAAAAAGAAAGCAGATAGTTGGAGGAATGCATTTTACAGAGAAAAATTAATTTTAATTGAGGGAGCAGCTAGAAATAATTTACAAACAAGGTTTTGAATTGGTCTCAGAGTTACAACATTTCTAACATGCAAAAAGCACAGAAATAAAGAATGGGAAATATATACATTTTCACTTTGCATATGTGCAGCCTAAGCAAAAAAAGACGCTTCAGGCATATGTGGATAAGTAATGACAAACATTTATATTAACTGCATTTGGTCTCTTTCTTATTTGCTTTCCTGCATATGTATTTGAGGAAATTTTTTGTCCCCTAAATGTTCGTTTGAAAAGACTGGAGCCCAAAGATGACATGTTTATAAGCATGTTATGAACTTTGTTTACATGCATAAATGCAATTTATTCTGGGACTAGACTGAAATCATTTTGGACAGGACAGGAACTGTTTATGTAGGTAAAATCATTGAGTAATTCATACAGTAGTTCATATACACTACAAGCAGGCCAGATTTTCAGCTGAGGTAAACGGGTGTAGTTTTATAGTTACATGATGCTTCGCACCTCCATATTTTGATGTGTCTGCCTCCTATAGGTAGATGAAAAATAACAGTTCTGTGATTCTAGGAGTTCAAATGTTCAAGAGAATTAATTTGTTTTTCTTCCCAGGCTGTAATACCAACACGTAATACTTCCTGATTATTATTTTTTAATTACAGTACCTTCAACCAGAAATAAACTATTTTAAATTATTAGTTTATTGTAGTAGTAAATATTTGCATAAATTCAGATAAAACATGTTATAGACTACTGGGGTCCAGTCCTGTGGTAAATCTCATTAACACCAGATTATGCTAAATAAAATAAAAGTTTTAAATACCTTTTTTTAAACTGTTTCTACACAGCAAACTATCCTACAAAACCAGAAATAAATTATTGCTTCTGCAAGAGTGAGATCACTAATTATTTTTCACCAGAAATGCACCAGCTCAGCATTTTGAGCTTTACTGGGATTTCTCTTCTTCTCTTTCAAAATTTGTTAAGTTTTCTAAAAGCTACTTCTGAAGCCTTATTTCTCATTAGAAATAGGAGTTCACCGCAACCATACCTAATTTCCTCAACTACCTCTTCTATAGTTGTGTCCTTTCAAACACAGTAGAACCAACGAAGTTAATGTATTATTACTCCTTTGGTCATTGGATCTTCTTACTGAGTGAGTTCAGTGTCTCCTCCATCCACCAAACCCTCTCAAGCTGTATTTATGCACTGTACAAGAATGGTGCTCAATGAATATTCTCAAAAGCCACTTCTCCCTCCTATTTAGCTTGTGAAGATGAACAGATTTTAAATGACAGTTTTCACTCTATTTGCACAACCATTTCTACTGCAGAAATTACTTGTAAGCAAATGAGTCAGCCACCAAGAAGAGAAATTCTCTTCCTTTCCTCTGCATAGGACCCTAAGGAAAATCTCTGCCCCTCATCTAAAGGGATTCGCATAGGTTGGGGAAGAGCAGGTTAGTGCCGGCTGTGCACTTGATATGAACACCATCTGGCAGTTGCAGGGTAGGACGACTCTGGGGGAACACTGTCAAGAGCACTCTGCTGCTGCTCTAAAGAGGAGCAACATCAACATCTTGCTAGAATATGCTGCTGGTTTTAGCATATGTGATAACAGCCTGAGACTGGACATGACCACTTCTTATGGGACCACATTTCCCTGGAGGATGAGGGATCCATTTCTGTCTTTATACCACAAGAAATCTGAGTTTTGGATTTATTCTCCTCGAGCCCTGCTTAAGCACACAAACCAGTGTCCTGATTGTTTATCTTCCAAATCCACTGGGCTCCAGGATACGTGCCACAAACTTTAAAGGTTTTCAGGTTACAGCGTATAAGATATACTAGCAAGTTACAGCACTGAACCCAAAGGAATATTTCTTTCCTGCAAGAAGAGATAAGAACTCCTGAGGCAGACTGGTTTTAACATACAAGACACTGTAATAAACCACTTCCCAGATGTTTCTTGGAAAAGAAGTCAAAGCAGGAAGCTACCAGAGACAGCCTACACAAAGAATAATCACATGAGCAGATACTGGCATCCAAAGTTAAAATCAAATGCAAATCTTGAGCTCCAAAATAATCTTCTGCTTGCAGTCTTTGTCCCACCTGTTACATACTCACCACCTTTGAAGTGTAGGCATTATGCATTGGTCCTGCAGATCATTGGATAGTCTTATAAAGCAGTCTTCTGGGGTTAAAAAACAAAACCAAGAACAAAACAAAAAACATGGGGGGAAAAAAAGCAAACAAATGAAACAAAGATGACTAGAAGAACTGGGGTATGCCTGTTCATGTCACATGAAAGCGTAATGTAATAAGAATTCATTCCAAAATATCAAAATGTTCAGGTGAACTCTGGGATAGGCCTAGTTTTAACTACTGACTCAATAGAGAGGTAAATAAATAAATTTACACCTTTCTGTATGAGTCCCACACACTTGTAAGATTGTTTCCACAGCTACAGACAACTACATAAAACGAAAGCTGTTCAACAACCCAAGAAAGGACTCTCTAGGTCTGCTGCATTTCCTAGGTCATATTATGTACTTCATTGTTTCTGGGGCTGGATTCACAACAAAGTAATTAGTATTAATTAGAAGTTATCACATAAGAGTAAACATTGTCACATCAGTGTGAACTTTTTATACTTATTTAGTACTCACTATCAAAGGAGTGAGATAAGCAGCAGTTAGGACCAGGCTACTGAAAATCTCGTTCTCTTGCAAAATTCTGACCAAAATAAACCCGAGGAAGCCTATAACACCATTGTTACTGAATAAACTCCATTTCACCTTCCACTAAGGAGCTCAGTGTTTCCAGCCTCAGTGAACAAAATATATTTAGAAGTTATAAGATTTTCATGATTTCAGGTTGTGGCTCTGAGAAACAAATCTAATTCCTACTACTGAGATAACAGAGAACCTTTGGTCCCGGAAGCAGCAAAATGTAGTGGTTGTTCAGATATTTTCTTTCTTTTTTCTTTCATATCACACTATTACAAAAATAAAATCACATGTTGACAAATAAGACTGTTTTCAAAGTGTTAGAGCGAGTCTTGCAAGGACAGAGAAGTATAGTTCTTCTTTTAAAAAAATTAAAATTTTTCAACAAAAAGGGCTTCGGTATTGTGTTAGGTTTCTTTTAATCCTCTGATAAAATTATATAGGATTCTATTGTAAGGTAGCTCTAAAAACATGTATAGAAAACGATGTTTTATTTTGAAAATTCGTGTTCATGGTGAAGAAAATATAATAAAAGCTCCACAGAGCTCCAGAACCACAGGCCTGCCTTACGCCACTTGCCACGAGAAGACCTTGTCCTCGTTTTTACAAGCAAGTACCAGACCTGACCTGTTAGTCCATTTATGTAAATAATAAGTCCAATTCCCATTGCAAGCTCCTGCTAAAGCTGTGCCATTAGAGCCATCGTGTCATTTAGGCAGTCAGTGGAGAATCAAAGACTGCCTGTGCTGCAGCAGCCCACTGTTATGTTTCTAAGAAAATGGGCTCTTAAAAAAGGAAATGTCACACCGCAGTGTGAGAGATAAACAGAGGTATATCTTTAGAGCAGCAGGCAGGGACTGTAGAAACACTCTCTGTAAATGACTTTGATCCCCTAGTGTGATGAATCATGGAGTCGCAAATCCTTTTTAGCTAATTGCTATCAGCTTGTGAGATTTTTCCTTCCATGTTCAATATCAATTTTCAGGGCCATAGGAGATAGCACTTCTCCCCCGAGTCTGCTGGCAACTTACCGCTAAAACTGAACTAGCACCACTTAACAGTTTAAAGGGGGAAGTCATTTAATATGACACTGCTGCTAGTAACTAAAAGGGAAAAATATTAGGGGCAAATACACGGAATAGTAAACCTTTTTACCACCAATGACCTTCCTTTGAAAAGTGTCCTTTCCATATCCACAGAGTATCAGTGCAGCTATCTCAGACCAAAAGAAGCTTTAATTATTCAAAAGTGATAAGCTGGGACTTGGGAAAAAGGAGAGTGAAATTTGGTTATTTTTCAGCCCTAATGACTTCACCATTAAAACTGAAAATACAAAAAGCTTTAAGGACCCTTCGAACCGTACTATCAGCCTGAAGTGGAAATTTAGAATATCCCTCCTACGAGTTAATTTTGAACAAACAACATTTACAGCACAAATTTCACTCAATTTTTCACTTTCAGGACAATCTAATGAAAATGCATTAGATTTCCAGGGAAATTTATAGCTTTCTTCCCTGTTCAGTTCAATGGGATTTTTCTGTAAATGTTCATCATTACTGCTTACCCACAAAGTTACGCAGACCAGAAATTACTTCTCTGAACACAGGCATCTTTCCAGGCTATAGGGGAAGACAAATCCATAGTTGAACACTGACGGACTTAGAAATTCTGAATTCATATTTGTCTCTTGGAGTGCATTAGCCATTGAATGCAGCAAGCATCGCTGAGAGTCAAAAGCATTGCTAACTAAACTTGGATTCAGTATCAAATTTCATAGCACCTAAAATCTAGAACGTACAGAAAAGGAAGAGAGCAAACTGTTAGGCTAGCTGCTGAGGTGATTGTGTAAAGCTGAAAAAAATATAGTGCCTCAAAAAAGTCTAGGAAGGTTGGCTTGAAAAAAACTAACTGAACTTACTTTTGGTGAATTCTTTTAAGCTGAACTTTCACTGTTGTGCATGTCTCCTGACAGTGGTTCACCAGAATCAATACTCACAGAAATCACAGTTCTCCATCTTAGATTAGGAATATTTTTTGAATCTGTTTTTGAAAAAAAAAACAATATGGTAACACCATGATTATACTCACCCATTTAAGGACAATATATATTTAATATGTATGTCCAATCAAGCCTAACTTCAGAGCAAATTTGGATTTTATTTGTTACAGGTAGGCCAAGATTTAATCACCAAAATAATTGAGACAAATTTTAAACAATATATAATGTTGCTGAAAAATAAATAAAGACCCATTTGCAATTTATTCTTTCTTGGAAATTAGCCTGTTAGTCTTCTTATCAAGAAAAATGTCTAATATTAAAGTAGAGATGCATTTATTTGAGGTGGGATAGACCCCAAAGATGAAAATGAGACAAAGATCATGGGATTTTAACATATAGGCTGAACAAGTTATAAATTGAGACAATGTTTTACCTTTATTCAAGCACTCAGACTCTGAGCTGGTATCCAAATTAATTTCCTTCCTGAGGAAGCCAGATAACATTTTGATGACAAGGCTTAGAGTTTTGTATATTTTCCCAGTTTTGAATACTTGCCCAAGTTTTAAATGTACACCCACCACACCCCCCCACAAAACTATTTCTTCTGGAAACTTCTTAGCACATGGAGGTGCCACATCTGCTACTCTGCTTGATGTAAGTATTGAGTAAGACAATCCTCAGGTTTCACCTTATGTCTGGGTTCCATGTTACACTGTTGATTGGACTTGTACGCATTTTTTAATATGCTTCCCTAAATATCTAAAGGAGAACACCAATGAAATTTCTCATGGTTTTTGCCTTGTCTTGCAACTTTTCTTCTCTGAAAATTGACTCAAAAAGTTTAGCATACCATCTGTGTGCCCAGATCACAACATCATCACTGATGAATTCAAATCACCTGTATTCTGAAATTATATTATCATGATCCATATGATAAGATATTGGCTCACAACTTGTTCATAAATAGAAGAATTAGAACTATTTCTTGTTTCTAGCATATGTACAAAGCTGTTACTGTAAAGAAGCAAGGAGAGGAGACTGGAGGATCAAAACTTTTCTTCAGAGAGAAAAATACAAACATTAAATTTGATGTGAACTGACTTGATAACAGGGTCAAAGTCTGACAAAGTCAGGCAAGTAGATTGACTCTAGGATCCTCTGATTTCCCCAAAATATTGAAGAGTTAAGTTCTGAGAAATGAGAAAAGAAAAAATAAAGCTGCAAAATGTTTGGACAGTGCAATCTGACTTACAGAAAGTTCTTCAGGGAAGTTTTATGCTTAAAAATATTTTTTTTTCTTTTTTTGAAGGAAATTAAGGCAAAGTATTGCAAGAAACCTCACTCTAAAATGAAAGTCTTCAAGGTTGGGTGAACAGATTTAGACATTTCTTAATGATAAAAACAATTTGTACAATTTGCTGCAGCTCATGTTGCAAAATGAAAAAAAAACAGTAGAAATACTGTGCTCAAGTAAAACTTCATTTGAACAAAACTAAATTTGCTTTAAAGCTAAATAATAAAATCACTTGTGACAAAGGGGGCAAGAACATAGGTTACACAAATTTTGGTGGGGAATTTGGACTACTACCCTCTCTGATAGTGAAAAATTACTCTTAGAGTTTATCATGGACTACCTTTAATTTACAAACAGCAAACACACGAAAATTCCAGCTGGTCATACAACTCAATAAGGATTTCCATGCAAATTAGAGTTAATTCCAATTCAACAAATCTGTACAATTTCAGCTACTTAAAACTTCTTCAGATAAGATCTGAATCAAGTTTGATTTCTCTCTCACTGGAAGTGAAGACTGACTTGATGTCTCTGGGTTTTGAAATCAAGATCTAAGAAATCTCGGTAAGATGTTTAGTCAACAAAACTATTCTTCCAGCAGAATTTTACTGATGAATTTGAAAAAAAAAAAAAGATTAAAAGATAACTTTGGCTTAATGACTGAGCACTGAATAAACCTGATAATCACCATTGTAGTATTCTCATAGAGAAAAACTAGTAAAAAGGCAAAGATGTGTTTTCTTCCATGACAAAGGCAATGTATCCCATTTTTTCAAAAGCCAGTGATGTTAATATTAACATGTTTAACTCTTAGATACTCTTCTAACTGATTCAGGGATTTGGCCCAATTATTGCAGTAATGATTTTAAAAAAGAAAAAGTTGCTTATGAAACAAAGTTTATCTAAATATAAGAAATACATATATCTAAATCTATGTTTTGAAGAATTTGAAACAACAGCATAGTATTTCTTAAGCACAGAGGAATATTTTTTTATAAACAGAGACACTCACTTTCAGTAAAAATTGATCTTACAGCTGTTATATAAAGTCTCTAACACAGTATACATACTTTTCCACCCTTTATCTGCTGATAAGAAATACAGTTATCACAATAATGTTTCAAATAGCCAACAAAGGTGATATCCCGTCAGTAAAACTCCTTAGATTGTTAATGATACAAAAAGTCTGAATTTCTGGATCTGCTCTGAGTTTGCTGAGAAAGTTTGAGTCAAATATTTTAACTACTGTTCATTGTTTTTATTTAACAGCTACTTTAGTTTTAGCTTTAAAGAAATAATGTATCATGAAATAAAGACATACAAAAAAGTGCATTTGAGGCTTTAAATAAATGGGGGCAATAGTGCATAGGATATTCTAGGACCCACAGGGATGACACAGTACCAGCTAAAGTGATGCATCTCAGTAAGAGTGACACTGTGCTGTCAGTAGAATCACTATTGGAGTTTAGAGGAAAACTAAGTTTGCTCATTTTCCATCTTTTAAATATATTGTGAGAAAGCATCTCTGGCAATCACTGTCAGCACTGACATCAAATCTGTGCTGTTCAGCATCTGGGCAACTTCAGCACCACAAAACTAAAAAAACAGTCCTGCCCTGCATCTTCACAGTATAATTCTCACTGATGCTTGTGGGTGTCCTAGCTGTACAGAGGGTAAAGGATAAGGTCGCAGGATAATGAATTTAACTCTAGGTTTTTAAATGAGGGGGGTTGAGTTGTTGGGGGTTTGTCTTATCTTTTTTTTTTTTTAAATGGCATCTTTTTCTTCCTCAGGGAGATCTGCAGGCTGTGGCTTTTTGCCTTTGAACATCCTCAAGTCAGGCATCAAGAAAAGGTGATGAGGGTTAGGGAGGCTCCCTTGACATTTGGTGCACTGGCATCAGCCTTTGCAATTATGGGCCACCTTTCTAGCAGACGGTAATTGAAAAGTGTGAACCACATGGGCTCTAGTCAATAATAGCGTCAGCATACAAATGACACTCTGAGCTTTCTGTGTTCGCCATCCACTGTTTTTGCTTTTCACCTTTTATCCTTCTCAGCATCATGACTTAATCCACTCTAATGAGGTGAGCTCTATTGCCAAAAATCAGCAGCAACACAGCTCTCTTCTGGCACCACTTGGGGTTTGTAAGGAGTCAAAAAATTAGTGAGTCTGTCAGCTTTCCAAAAGGGAGGACAGTGCACCCTTTGAAATGTTCTCAGCTTTTCTGAACCCTCTTTTGAGTGCAGGCTTCTTCCACACTTGCTGAGGAATGCATCCCACCTTCATAAAACTTGTTCATCACCAACCTGAGGTGACCAGAGCTTTTGAGGTAGTTTAGTACATGCCTCTCCTAGCTTGAAGGTCATTATTGGTGGCCACATGTCACTGTTTACAAACAGCAGGTGACTGCCAACAGTGGTGAGTGTGTGAATTTCCTTTGCTCTCCTTTCCTTACCCATCTGTCCACGTCTCTGGAATCATAAGTATCTGTTTGTAGCAAAAGCTTCAGAAGGGAATGCCAAGATATTGTAGGTGATAAGATACAGAAAGAAGATAACCAGTTACTTCTGAGTGACTAAAAGGAAAATAGTTAATTTTACAGGCGCTTTCTTCTTCTCTTTTCTTTTCTCACACTCATTTTAACTTAAGGTCACTGAAGGGTACATTGTTTATGTAGCACTTACAAAGAGCATTTACAAAGACCTGGAATTAATGAGTTCTGCCTAGCTATGGGATTTTCATCAGATTTCAAAATGGACCCAGAAGAGAGTCCTATACATGCATGAGTCATAAATAAATGTCATAATAAACTGAGTTTAATGAAATCTATATTAAATCAAAACAAACAAAAAATGCAACCAGATTTAATTGTATAAAAGTTGATCCCTAGAAATGGCACAGTACACTTATCAATAATTTTAACTGCAATAGCAATTTCCACTTTTAAAGACAGGGACAGAGGGTGGGGGTAGGGAGGAGAAGAAAAAGAAATACAATGGAAAGTGTTTCCATGGGATTAGACCACATGGCTTTAATACACATATACACAACTGAGGAAAGCAGAGAATTTTGCCTCTTACACTTCTTGGACCTCTCTCTCCTTTCTTCATCTCTAATCTGTTTTTTGCCAATTCCTTTTGATCTATCGGGGGCAGGCAAGTCAGGTCCATAAGTACAGATGGAGTAAATATGGAGATTAGCCTCTTCTCGTACTGCATTAGCTCCTAATACCTGATTAAGCCCAGAATCATGCAATTGTCTCTGTGTTGGCTATCAGAGTGGCAGAGCACAGAAGGGGGCAGGATGAAGGCTGATTTTGTAATGGATACTTATTTTATCCCAGTGCTCTAAGAAGATTAGGCCTGGGGGTGTCACATTAGCCATGATCTCTGGGCCTTTGGTAGGCTCTTGCAGTTTTCAAACACCTCTGCTTCAGCCGTAGAACAAACAGGCAGCTTGGACGCCGTGGCCCCATGTTGTGGCATGAATAATTGCACACTGCAAACTGTTTGAAGATCACAAAGTGCTGTGTAAATTACCCAGTTTTGGCTTAGCAGAAGTGATTTGTGGTGACTTACTGAATCTTTTCACAGTTCGGCATTAAACTTTCCATATTTCTCGCTATCTGAGACGGAATGAAAGTTGAGTCATATCTTCCTTTATTCTTATCAGATCAATCTTTATAAAGCCAGTTTGTATAAACTGCTGTACTGTATGCAAACCCTGCATGCAGCACTTTGTCTTTGGTACAGGTTCAATTATATTTAGCTGAAACACCAAGAGATGCCTATTCAGCACAAACCCTAAATCAGCTCATGTGATGAATGTAAGGACATGTTCAAAACCATCTGTATAATACATGCCAAAATAGTACATGTGAAAACCTGCACTCTTTTTTTTTTTTATGAAAGTTTCCTGCAAGCATTCCTTTTTGCTTAGAAATAAGTTTCAACTTAATCAATGAGCAAGCAAAGCCAAAAAAATGAAAATGACTTCTCACTCACTTTGGAAAACTGTGAACTCTAATCCAAAGTGAAACCAGGAATATGAGACGTGAAAGAATTTTTTAAAAATAGAGTGGTACTAACTGAAAGCAACGTCGGTACCTATGATGTAAAACACATTTTTACTGTGTTATAGAATTTTGGCTTAAAGTATGTTTTATCAAGAAATTAGTTATCACTCAAGTATACAAATTTAATTCTGTTGAAATTAGTTAATAAGTCAAGCACTTTTCTCTTACCAAATGATTTTTAAAGCACTGCATAAACACATGAAAAGATCAGGAACCAGTAAGAAGCATCATATTTAACAAACTAAACAGTGCAAAATAAAAGCCTATAACAACATTTCATCAGGAATAGATAATCTTGGAAGCTAAAATATTTGGGTTTGGTGGGTTTTTTTACCTCTATTTCTGACTGATGAGGAAGAATCACTCTTCCTTTTCTCTTACCCTGGGGCCAGGGGAAGAGGGAAACGCAATCTGGCCTTCAGTTTTTTGTTTTGTAAAAATGGTATTGTTGTGGGCATGTATACCTTTATGCCCTACTTGAACTGATCATACTTAATTGAAGCCAAGAAAATTGGCAGACAGAAAGCTGGGATTGAATTATAAGTCTAAGAATAAATAATAAAAAAGATTAATATAAAGATTTTAATTTGTGTTACTATGCTATGGCTTATAATCAACATCATAATAATTTTTACCACAACAAAGTTTTAGCAATTAGAGCTAGAGCCAAACAGAGGGATATTCTGTGCATTTTCCTCATAAGTGAGAGAGGGGGAAAAAAAAAAGTATTTTAAAAAATCCAATGAAATGCATGTTTATCCTATCCAGTACATCTACTTCTTCAAGTACGAGTCAACTAATATTTACAGATTTTTTCACTAAGGCATTAAGAGAACTGAAACAAACCTTCAGGATGCATGTGTACTCAGACATGCATATACACATGCACAAACAGAAGGAGTGCAAGTTGAGTATACCTTGCTACAAAGCAGCAAGAAAATAAATCCCTGAAAGTAGCTTCTACCCACTGCTAAAAGTTAATATTCACATTGTTGTTCAAATCCAATAGGATTTAAAGCAACTGATTGCTAAAGTATTTAACAGGAATGCTCAAGTACAATCCTTGGGAGAGATAAGCACATGCTAAGTGTGGGACGTTGGTCTGCTATACAAAGTATATATCGCATCAGGTAGATATATTTTGAAAGAAAAAGAAGTTGCAGTAAAAGAATTCAGGAAGTCTTAGTGTACCTTCCCAGTTGTTCTATTTACCAAAGAAGCAGCATTCCTCCCCGCATCCACAAGAAAAATATATACTTTTGATTTGAAAATTGTGGAAGAACTACATTCAGTTCATGAAACTTGGACTTCAAACCACGTTACGTTAAAAGACATGGAAAAAAAAACCCTCTGACATTCTGGTCTACCTACCTTTTTGTTTGTTAGCTATCCTATGGTTTCCATGTCAAATATGCACTACACAGCGTAAGTTGTTACAAATGTTACAAATGTGTAAGGGACATCTAGAGGAAACATTATGGCTTTTTTTAACTTCTACTGAACAATGAGAGACAGATAAATATACCCTAAAAATATATTAACTTCGGAATGAAAAATAGTTAAGTTGATAAGTTATTGTACAGTCAATGAAGCTCATAAATCTGACTGGCCACGGAGCTGGAAGACTTCATTCCTTAAAATCCAAATGCAGTTTTCTTTTTGTCTGAGTGAGGATGGACACTCATGAAATTTAAAACTGAATGAGAAGATTAAGAGATTTTCAGTCTTTTGGCCTGAATAGGTGAAGTCATTTCTCATATTTCCTACTTCATCACTGACTGAAAAAAAACACCTTCTGGGACTTGGCCAAGTGCAATCATCCTACGTATTCAATATTCAGTCATACTTAACCAGGTAAAGATACTTTCAGTGGGAACCTAAAAGGACCTAAAAGTGCTCAGAAACTCTGCCAGTGTGTTCCCGAAATAAGTTACTTTGTATAGGAGGTGTAACACAACAGACTGCCACCACAATTAGGAAAAGCCCTGTTTTTTCTGATCCCCATTGGTGTCTGACTCTGCCACACCTTGTGCCCACCAATCCCATCCTGTCCCACCAAAATGAACTTCCATTGCACACAAGTCATTAAAGCAGTCAGAGTAGTTAACTTATAATTTAATATCACTTATACCAACTGGAAGACGGATTATGATGGGTGTCAATCTTTCCTAATACAGGCATTATTTATACATTTCCTAGATAAGCATTTAAACTCAACAGCTGACAAGGTAAAGATTAATAACAGCAATACATTTATGGCACAACAAGAGATAGTGTATCATCATTTGCTTCTGTGAGATTTTTCATGCTGAAAATACAATATAAATTACTGAGAAGAGTAATTATGAAGAAGAGTAATTATTTAGGAAGAGATACATTAATAAAGAATATTTTTTTTAAAAAAGAAACTCATTCTACAATGATGGGGCTTAGTCTGATGATTTTTATATTGAGATAACTGCAATTTGTTCTCTACATCTTTCTGAAGGCATATTCATTCAAATAGCTTTTGATTATGCAGCCTGGCAAATTCATTGTTTTAATATTCTAGCAGCAAAGGCGCAGAAAAAAGAGAAAATTCTGTAGTTAGTGGTTGTCTTATCAGGGTTTGGAGAACTAATATGTGTTATACATATAAAACATTTTTATTAACAGATTTGAGACAAAAAATGATGGAAAGAGCTATGTTGATTGCATCTCTTTCAACCTTAGGGTTAATACCCTCAGTTACCAAGTAAACCTGGTACGATGTTTCTCCTAATTCTTCTCCAAGGTTCTTAGATACTCCTGTTCCAGAAAACATGCACACCAGGTCCTGTGTATCAGCAACTCATTAGCATCACCATCTGTCTTGGGTAGTTCCATATTAATCCACAGATTCATGTAATGTCTTTTTTTTTTTTTTTTTCAAAATGTCTAGTTGCATGTACCTTGGTAATCCTTCTAGCTAACATCAGGATAAGTGTAAGTCCTCTAGAGGACCATCTGTCCTTGCCTGGTACAATTCACAGATCTGCTAGCAGGTGGCGTTATGAGCAGGGAAAGCTCCAGGGTCCAAAACACAGCAAGTGTAAATACTAGTTCTGCTATTTATTTTAGTGGCAGCAGGACTGGGCTTACTGCTTTTATGGTTTTCGCCTTCTGTCACTTGAGTCTGGAAGATATATTTCAAAGATCAAGCCCTACCTTTCTAGATTATAGTGTGCATTTGTGACTGATTATCCCAAGAAGGCTGCATTATATTTCACTTACCTTTTCTTTCCTAACCTTTTTGTTTAGAAAATCTACTGATCTTTAAAAGTGTTTCCAAATGCTGGTGTGTCACAAGTGATCAACTAATGTTTGAAGGATTTCCATACTTCATCAGTTATTGTGGAGTGCAACGTCTACCACTACCTGATGATAAAAGCAGCTGTAAAGAACATCACTGAAGAAATATCTAGGAGCCCCCTTTTTCAACAGTTCTTACTTGCTGCAAAAGAAGTGGGGTTTAGTACTCCAGTCTCCAGCTTAATACTCCAGTAGCCCCAGTCACTTATTAAGTGCTCTGTTCAAATGAGGGTTACAGTTCAATTTCATAAAAATGATGGTTACATTCTAGACGCTCCTTCATAACTAAAGCTATATATTTGGGTTGAAAGTTTGCAATAATGCAGTCTATATTTCTGTCACTTAGCTGATTGTGTTTTCCTAATAGTTTACTTGTATGACTGTGAAATCTAAATTAATTAGATAGGAAGTACGACTAAGATTCTTAGCTTTCTGCAAAATTAACATGTATATAATAGCTTGACATAAGCATCAGTTATTAGGTTTGCAGAATTTTGAGGAAAAAAGTATTTTATATTTTATATATATATAAAAATGTATATATATTTTATATTGCCATTTTTCATACATCTTCATTTTGATATCTCCACGTAATGGATAACTTCATATAATAGAACAACTAGCAAATATTTTCTGCAGTGTGGGACTATAGGGTCATTGCCATTTGTGCACCTTCTTCTATTCCAGTTGGTTACTTTGAAAGGATCAGTGAATAAGTGAAACGAAATTTTATTAAACTTCAGCATCATGAAATTCAATAATTCTTCCCATCCACTACCAGGACAGCCCTGTTTTAGGCGGCAAATGTATTGTTGTTACTCATTAGATTAACTTGGTTTATTTTGATGCATAAAGAATAACAAAATTAATACCAAATTAGCTTAAAATATGTAATTTGGGAAAAATTAAAACAAGCAGTCTGATAAAAAAATTGTTAATTTGATCTGTCATCTAACTGGGTGCTTAACTATAGTTGATGACTACAAGACACACTATAATAAACATGTAGTACAAATATCAAGTAAACAAAAGACAGCTTAGAAATGCCATGTTTTAAACAGTCCAAGAAGACATATTAATACTATGTACATATGAATAATTTTAAAAGTTTTAAAATATTAGTATTTTTTCAAGTTTAAATACTTGAAAGCTAAGAAAGGTCAGGACTAGAACTGCTACCAGAGATGGTATTTCACAAACACACACCTTTTCCCTATTTTTGTATTACAATTACCTTAGAATTATTAGATGATCACATCATATTTTTTTATAAAATGTCTTATCTTGTACAGTACACAATGGAGAAGGCCTGAGAAAATCATATTTCATGAAAACAGTTGTTTTTGTGGGATTTGTGCCTTGTTTGCTTTTAGATGTTGGATTGCGTGTAGGAAATTTTGACAATGACTCTTTTTTGGCATAAATATCTTTAGTAATTCAGTATTAAACTATGCTAATTTGTATGAACAGAAAAAATGCAAGCAAACATCAGACAATTCCATTCCTGCACACACTCACTCCTGTTTTCCTGTGTCAAGTATATAGATGCATATGCTGATACGTACCTCCTACGCCTCTACTTGAATCAGATAAGCTTTTGCACAGATTCTTTTTCCGGTCTTATGCCAAAAGCTTAGACTCCACAGAAAAGATAAGTTCTCTCAGTTTTCCCCAGGCATCTCACAAGTATGCAGGGTCCTACTTGCTTCTTCAAAATGGATCTTTTGATGGAGACAATTTTGTCCATAGTTAGGGGGCACAGAATAAGAGATATTTTCCATTTGACTTTCTAGCAAGGGTATGGACAACACTTTAGTCAAGAGTGTTAAACAATTTCAGGGACTGATTTAAGTAAGACTTTCTTCTAGCTAAAAGGAAGACTGCAGACAGCTAATGAGTCTTGTACATGTAACATAACTCACCCTCAAACAAGCTAATGGGATGAAAATTCTTATAGGAACCACGATGACACTAGCTGCTCACAATCTTATTAGCTGTAACCATAAATGTTACATTCCAGCTGATAAGTAGCAAGATTTACTTTAAAGTCAAGGAAGAGTTTCCCAGATAGCTTCCATATGATTATTCATACCAAAGGAGTTGTCATTTTTCATTACTTGGAGGTGGTTGATAATTTTATTATTTTCACCATAACCAAACACTCTTCCACTGCCGCAGGTGACTCAACTGAAAAATAATAACCTAATATACTGGCAACTACCTCGTTTTGCATATTCTCAGCAAAGTTGTTCGTTCCACAGTAGACTGGATCCAGGACTCTCTCCTCCCCTTTGCTTTAAGCAGTACCTTTCAAACTGCTTTTATTAACATCTGATCCTTCATATCTTGAAGCGATATTCAACCACGATGGTTTAAGTTATTAAACTGAAGTGACGAGTGCATTTTTGGAAGAATGCGTACATTCTGGAAGACTTCTTGTGTCATTCTTTCCCATGTACACCTGCATGGGCAACCCAAGCCGAATTTGTCTTGCAACCAGAGAACTCCTTGCAGCTTTGCAAAATTTCTCATTAATGAGACTAGATCAAAGTCAAAGCAAGGATTGTGAACCACCAACTTGCCTTGTAACCAATTTGCATTCTTCCTTCCCTCTTCATTTATCTCCCTTCTTTTGCTTCCCAGCCTCCAGGCATTATGTGAACACTAGGGGAAAGCATGTGCTGCCGCCTTTATGTGTACACAGCAAAAGATACATAAATACATTAACTGTGTTATAACTTCCCACTCCCCTCTACACTTTCAGTGCTTTGTATAAAATATTCCATGACAATTCTAGCTTTTTACTCTTCTCAACAAGGGTGCTTTATTGTCTGCCCTGTACTTCTTTACCAACAACCAATAATAAAAGTCTAGATGAATGGAAACACACAGATGATTGGGGTGTTAAAACCTCACTAATAAGCCTAACAGCCCAAAACTATTAATAACCAAAATACCCAAGATTTTGCTGACAGTATAAGTAAATTTCCAGATTTCCCAAGAGAAACTGACTGTGAGGAATTCTGTTTCACTTCTAATTAAAATAGCAGGATGCTACCAATGGAGGTACTATGTTGTGATTTAACCCCAGCCAGCAGCTAGAACCACGCAGCCACTTGCTTACTCCTCCCAATTCGGGTGGGGAAGAGAATCAGAAGATTGTGAAATCAGAAGTGAAAAAAAAGTCGTGGGTTGAGATAAAGACAGTTTAATAGGTAAACAAAAGCCGTGCACGCAAGCAAAGCAGGACAAGAAATTAATTCACTGCTTCCCATGGGCAGGCAGGTGTTCACCCATCTCCAGGAAAACTGGGCTCCATCACACATAACCGTTACTTGGGAAGACAAAATGCCATAACTCTGAACGTCCCCCCCTTCCTTCTTCCCCCAGCTTTATATGCTGAATGGGGTGTCCTATGGTATGGAATGTCCTTTTGGTCAGTTGGGGTCAGCTGTCCCGGCCGTGTCTCCTCATAAATTTTTGTGCACCCACAGCCTACTCGCTGGCAGGGCGATATGAGGAACAGAAAAAGCCTTGGCCTTGACCAGCAGCAACTGAAAACACCACTGCACTATTAAAAGTACTTCTTATCCCAAATCCAAAACATAGCACTATACCAGCTGCTAATAAAAAAGTTAACTCTATCCCAACTGCAACCACAACATACCATCATTCTATTTTTTCAGCCATTTGTCTGAGTAAAGACAATAAAAGCTGAATAAAAAGCTCAAAACTTGTCCCCTGAAACAGCATCAGGCCATGGAATTGTTCCAAGGTTACAAAGTCAACAAAGTTAATAATGCTTCACAAGCAGCGACAGTTCTAGTTCTGTTAGCAAAATACCCGCAAGTGCACAAGGAAAGAGAACATGTTCAGGGGCTAGTCACAGTTCAGAAGTGAAAAGAGATGTTGTTAGGAATGGTACAGTAAGATCATCTGTGTTGCTCTTTTCACCCATGTGTATTATTTTTCAGAACTGTTTTTGTTCCCAAACACTCCAAATGCCCCTTTCTCTAAAACAGACAACATTACACTCCTCCTGCTAGGAGCCTTACACTTACAAGCAGCCCTATACTCATAAAACAGAATGTGCATGTGATGGACTGATAAAAAAAACAAAACAGTTTCAGTTGTAAGATACTGAGGACTATTATAAACAACTGTAATATAAAAAAAAATAAAAATAAAATTCCTCTGCATAATAAAAAATCCTCCACTGCTATCATCACTAATTAGCTGGTTAATACTGTCAGCCAAGAGGCCAAGGAAGTGAAGAACAGAACTACCCTCTCCATCCAGGTGCTACCTCCAGGGCACGACAGAAAGATATTGGCAGAAGAGCGAGGAAACTTGCCCTAGTGCTCCTGGGCTATGCCTAGGGTTGTCTTTTTTTCATGTGCAATAAATTTACTAAAAATGGCATAAGAAGAAAAAATGATGAAACCTCTTGACAGTCTCTTTTAAAGTTTGTCAAAGGTTTAATAAATTATTGGAAGTGCAGCAAGCCTGTCAAGGTGTAGATGGCTGTGTGCCTGAAAAGCCTTATATGCTGTCCATTACTACAGCTATTCCAGCCCCAGGCTGGATTAATTTGTATGATGTTTAAAAAGCCCTTCCAGCTACCCAAAGGTGTCAAAGTAGGCTAGCACAGACAGAATGCTTGGGAATACAGCCATCGCCATCGCACTGAGGGAATACAACCAGGTGTCCACTCTCTTAATCCTATACACCTTTTTCTACAATTTCAAGGCTAAATCCGAGCCTCCTGTGCAGACACATAGTAAATCAAATTAGAAAGAGCTAAACAGATAGGGTAGGAAACTTCCCCAGATTTTGAGCAGAGAGAGCGAAGCGCACCCTAGAACTGGTACACTCATAACTGTTGACAGGTGAGGTAGAATAGACTTCCACTTATTTCAACAATAAAGAGGGACATCTTATTTAAGTCCAAAAGGGGGTAAATTTATTAGTTACTATTGCATTTAAGCCTATTGGTCATTTTTCTCTTCAGATCCCCAAGAATTTTTAGAGGCACTCTACTATTGGCAACAGTAATGTAGCAGAGTTACATCCTATATTAAAATACTTGCTTAAACATCTTAAAAGTGCCATAAGTGAGAAAATTCAGGATGTTTAAGCTTTTAAATTATCTTTATAAGTCTAAGGAGGAGGACCGTGGACTTGGAGTATGGAGGGGAATGCCAGCAGTGACACTTCAACAAATTTCACCTGTCAGGCATGGATGCACACTGGAAAGTGACTATAAAGTTATCCATATTCTAGTATCGTGTTCATTCAAAAATAGTCTTATGAAAACAAGAGTTCCTACTAAGGTTTATATAGAAAATAAGGTATAACTCTTTTTTTCATAACTCTTCCAGTACTCTTAATAGCAAGTATTTTCAAAACAACAATGAAAAAATAAGTTAAAACTTGTAAGAGTTTTGTGTTAATTATTCCTCAGAATTCAGAGGTGCAATCATCTAACATTACAGATACATGTATATATTTTAAGTAGGATAATCTTGGATTCTGATACAATTTTTTCATGACAACACTTGGGACTCTAATTGAAAAATAACAGGTACTGTAAGACTCATACTACTAATAATAACAAAATTGGCAGCACAGTGTTTATATTTCAGGAAGTAAGACAGGGTTGCTAAACTACTTTTCTTATTCCTGATTACTTGAAGGCCTGTTGCCATTGAAGCAGTCCTTCCCAGTCTGAACATTTTTATAGTGGAAATTCGATGCAGAACTCCATATTTTCCCTTGATTAGCTTCTGCACCAGAGAATGACTTAGAAGTAGCTGAAGGGGAGTATGATGCAACCCTGAACTATTAGAACTGATGGTAATTTAGAAGGACGACTATTTTCCCTAACCCTATATATTCTGAAGGTCCAAGATGTTCATTTAAGCATAACTTATTAACTGAAAGTTGTGCTTCAGATACAATACCGTACTTTTCATGTCCTGGACCTGTGTTACATTTCAACTAGGAAAATATGAAAGGTGATGTATTGGTGACAGTCTACCTTTACAGGACGCGATATGCAGTGTCTTGATCCTGGCCAGTAGCTAACTCCCCACCCAGTCACTCGCTCCCTCACCCCCAGAGGATGGGAGAAAGAATCAGAAAGGCAAAAGCAAAAGAAACTCAAGGTTTGAGATAAAGACAGTTTAATAAGTGAGGGGAAAATGAAACCAAAGAACCCCCAAGTGACACAAAGGCAATCACCCACCACCTCACAGCTGCAGACCAACGCTCAGCCAGTCTCTGAGCAACAGCTACGTTGAAAAGACTACCCCCCCCCCCTTTTTTATTGCTGAGCATGACATCACATGGTATGGGATATCTCTTTGGTCAGTTGGGGTCAGTTGGGGTCAGCTGTGCTGGCCGTGTCCCCTCCAAGACTGTTGCCCACCCCCAGCCTATTTGCTGGGAGGGTAGAGTGAGAAATGGAGAACACCTTGATGCTGTCTGTGCAAGAACCCTTTAGCAATTGCTGAAACATCCATGTGTTATTGCTTCAGTCACAAATTTAAAACACAGCAGCACACGGGTTGCTCCTTCCCCAGCAGACCCAGCACAGTGTACAAGCAAAGGTTTCCCGCTACAGATTCTTAACGTACAGACACTGCCTGGTCCAGACACTGCCTGGTCCAGACAGAGGCTGATTTAAGTGCTAGAAGTACTCACAATAAATGGGGGATAGAGAGGCTCATAGACTGCAGTTCATGACATGAGACGACCAAACAAGGCTGTAAAAGTTACCAGAGAAACAGTTGTTTCTTGATGCTCATTTGGACCACAAGATCCTTTTTTTGGTATAAGCAGCCAGCTGTCTGTAGTCTTTTAAAAACAGAGGAGGAGAGTGTGGCTGTGGTATCCATCTTTTGAATCATGTTCTGTGTATCGCTGTACCAGAGAGAAATTATATCCTGCTTGATCTGAGAATGGGAGGAAGAGCAGAACTGAATAGTATTAAGCCAATGTTGCCAAGTCAGTGGGGATGAGAAATACAAACAACACAGAGAAAAGGCACCCAAATTGTATCAGCGGTTAAGACTGATTTTACATGTTCTCCTGAAGTCAGGCACTTCAATTCCAACTTAACAGCACTTCAGAAATTTTGGTCTAGAGGGCTTTGGTGGCTCAGCCTTATGAGGCTTGGCCACCCCTTCTGTGAAATAAAAAGACAAATATGTATAATGTTTCCTTACCTAACATAGTGTTACAGGGGAAAACAATTCAGGGTTTTGCTGTACTGAGAGGCTGCCAAAGTAAGTACAAGAAAAATCCAACTGAAGTGATACACACACAAAAAGGTGTAAGAGGTATTGTAGAAGGAAGGTTAAAAAAGGAAGCTGAGAAAAGGGAAAAGGAACAGGCAGTCAAAAAGATTTCAGAAAGTTCAGTTAAATGCAGGAATAGGCCGTGCCTAATAACCACATGTTTATCTCAGTATATATTTTGTCCTTTGGTTTCATTCACTACCTGCCCCTGCAGGTCTATTATTCCAGAAAACTGCAGATATTTTGTAACAGCATAAGCATCATATAAATTGATTCTGTGTAATCAAACTTGCCAAGACTTTTTCACTATTTGTGTGTACTACAACTCATTTACAGAACAAACATCACTGAAGATGGCAGGGCCTGAATATTACTGGAGGGGATAATCAATGCGGCCCAAAACAAACAATGAAAACCAAAATTGATACAGAGTGTATTATGTTAGATTTACAAAACTGGAAATAACCGTAATCAAAAGGAAAACAAAACTGCTTATAAACACGATTATTTACTTCTTGGGAGTAATCTTCTACCTCTCTGCTGTGTAGCCACTATCCCATTTAAAGACAGGAACACTATGCAGAAGTGTCTTGAAGAGCTATGTTTCTTGATCCATTGTCCAGTGCATCAGAGTTTATTTAGTTTACCAAAAATAAGACGGCACAATCACTGAAAATAAAAAGCAAATAAATACTCATAATAAATAACGGAGGAAGAGGAACTGATTATACTAAAGAATCATAATGATAATGGCAGAAAAAAACAGATTATTATAAACCATAGGAAGAATACATTTCTTCTGGAAATTAGTGTACAGCAGTAACCATTAACAAAATCACATTTGAAGCACATCAATGAGAGTTAAAATACACTATTTTTAAGATGACATCAATAATTACCTGAGAACATTTATATAATACAGTGCCTGTAATAATAAGCAACAGAATTTGATTACTAGTTTGTTATTACATTTCTATGTTTGTAAAGTAGGTAATGCCTTAGTTAAAAATGTACTAAATCTTCTAGCAGTTGATTCTCTTATTTGCCTCTCTTAGTCTACCCCATTGTGCAGAATTTGGATGTTCCTGCAAATAGCTCTTCTTGTACTTCTCATTACTAAAATGGTTTCCAAGACTATTTTACTAAATAGGTATAAACAAGTAAGAAAACCCTCAACCCATTAAAAAAACACTGATTTGGGGTTACTTTTTCTAGGAATTAACAAACTAGCCTGTGACAGATCAGTTTACTGGTACCCTAAAAATCAAATCTGTTCTAATTTCTGAATAACTCTTTAACTCACTGTAAAAGAAAAAAAAAGGCAAAACAAAACAAAAACAAATAAACAAACAAAAAAAAACACCACCAACAAAAAGACAAACTTCAAAATTACTAGTCTGAAGAGTTTTAATGCGGGACAGAGCCCACATTTCTGTCCATTCCCAGTTCTGTTAATGCAGTATGTTCTGTTCTTTTCCACTCATACTACAATAGAGAATCAGGCTTTCAGTTGAGATTATTAACGGAGGATGCAGCACATCTCAGGAAGGGTTCTGAGACAGTTCAGCATTCAGCGTAGGTTACTGAAGAGTTAGGTTGCAACTGATACAGAGATCACAGCAAGTATGGCAGTCTTAGTTACGGTCCTTCATGTCATACCTGTTCCCTAGCTAATGACCCCCTTACCTCTAATTTCTTTGTCCTTTTGCTGTTCTTCTGCCTCTAGTTGCAGAAAAAGGACTGTATATCCAGGTTACCAGTAGGGCTTACAGGCGTTTTGTTGCTTCCCTTTTAGCTGTTGGCCCATATTATTTTGACTTGCTGTTGAAACTCAATTGGCACTGAAGACAGTCTCTTCTTGAACTCACAGCTCCATTTTGATCTCACCTTGTCATCACCCTGCGAGGTACACAAGGCAGGACCATCGCAACAGGCTTTGGTCATACTTACAGCATGGAAGCTATTCAAATCTGGAACAATCATAAAGTTCATGTGGGCACTCATATCTGCCTAACAAAACCACGATATTACACTGTTGATCGCAGTAATGGTGCGCTCATGGTTCTGCTGTAAATCTTGAAACCTGGGTGCATTCTCCATTTGCTGCAAACTTTTCTGATCTGAAACAACACAGACTCAGAAAGATATCTGTGCTTTAATAAAAAGGGAAATGCAGTAGCTGAGTAGTACTTCTGCTGACAGTTATGGAGTATATATGAGCATATAGGCACATAAAAATGGGATGTCTGCTGAAGTGAGTTTTTCTACGTGTGGATGTACTCGATTAACAATGTTAGTCATTATTACACAGCCAAAGAAAAATGCAAACAACGCAGTACTGTGTTTGCATTTCACTGTCTATCTAAGCCAATGACTGACTTAAAAAATAGACAATGTTACAGCATTCTGCATAATCTTTGCTTGCACCCGTAGTGCTAGTACAGAAAAGAGGAGGGAAAGAAAGGGAAAGGGGAAGCTATATAAAAGAGGATAATCTCAACAATCAAAGCACAAGGGAATTGCCTTTACTGCAACAACCAAAGAAAAGTGGCGAAACTGAATCCAAAAGCAATGTAGTGTAGCCAGAGGTGTCAGAAGTAATATCATTTGACTCAAGCTTGACAATTCAGTGCAGTGGTAACTCTCTTCTAAACTTACTGCCTTTGTACATTTCTCAGTGCAATCCTATTCTTCTGTTCTATTATAGAAGCTGCATGTGCATCAGTGTGTCTCTTTCTCTTTAGTTTCTTTTATGGTTATGACTACTGTGTAATGTATTTTTCTCAGTGTTCCCCCTGTAATGATCCCTGTCTCCCACCAAGTTCACAGTGTAAACAAGATGTGACATTACTGCAATGCAGCCATGTTTAAATTGAAATATCATAGGAAGGACCGCACATTTCAGCCCTCTTCTTTTACAGTACTGAAGAGTTATGTATGCAATAGTCATTGTTTGCTACTTTCATATGAAAACAATGAATGAGTAGATGGTATTTAATAACAGCCTTTACAGCTGATAATCAGGTGACGAATCATAGCCATGGCTTTCGCAAAATACTTTAAAATAAAGCCGCATTTGTCATAAAGAAGATAAGCACATTTCTGTCTTGTTTAATAGGTAAATATGATATCTACAAGCTTTTTCTGGTTCTGTTTTAACTTTCCATAGAGAATAAAGGTTTATGTGAACTTTTTTTAAAAAAAAGTGTATAGAAACAAAACCCAAAGAGCAGCTGCAAGGCTGATCTTTCTCTACACCACAAAAGGGAGAGAAAAACTCGCTGCAATAGTGTAAGAATCCCATCAGTTTGTTAGGAGAAATTTCATGCCAGATTGATACAGATGGAGTACAGTGAGGCTAGAAAACCAATCATTAACATAGAATAAAAGTATGGGATGCTGCAGTAAAGTCTGCCTTGTCCACTGCTGTTGTAAGGTGGAGAACAAGGCCTGATGAATGTAAATGAATAGCTATTATGGCCCACACCAACTACTTTTAAAGCAACTTTTGTCTGGTTCAACTTAATATGAACTGATTGTATACTTCCCTGTTCCCATATCAGGGGGTAATTCTGGTACTGTCCTTATATACATGAGTTAGGACAGGGAATGAAAAATCCTTTCGTTTACTTTCCTCCACAAAGGAAGAAGTTCTCTTATTCTTCTTCATACCCTTAAAAAAAAAAACAAAAAAACCCAAAAAAACCCACAAACAAAAAAAAACCAACCAGACAACCTTTTAATATGCTGATTATAAATATACACAAATGGAAGTTAATACTCAGGAGAACTGCGGCAGATGATAAAATACAGTCAGCTGTCTCTATCTAGCACTTTGTCATGATTCTTCTACCTCACTACTCTACTATTGTACCTTACCATGCTATTCTACTATTTTGGATCACCAGCATACAGGTACTACTGTTTTTATTCATAACCCTTTGAATCCCATCCCACCCACCCATCCCCATATTGTCCTTTTCTTCCTTCCCTCCAGATAACTCTGGCTTTTGCTACAGAAGCCTTTGTAAAAATTCTAAAATCCATTAATACTCGTTTATCAAGTTATATTTAATAGTTCCCAGTCACCATCAAAAAAGAAAGACTATCATGTGTTTTTAGAGTAAAATAGATACTGAATTTATATGCAAGTAATAAGAAGAAATACAAACCATAGTAAGAAATGTTTGAAACAGTTTTAATCAAAGTTAGAGTATAGCAATACTTGTGTTACTCATTATTTTAGCCTAAAATTTCATCAACTCCTCTTGGCAAATGAGGCTGAAAAGCATTCATGCAACGATGTAATCCATTCCTATGACCAGATCCCGAAACAGATATGAGTAACTATAATCTTTCCAGACAAATGTTGTCTAACCTCCTCTGATGGTGGAGGTTCTGCAGCCTCCCCAGGCAGTCTTATTTCAACACTTAGCTATCGCTACCTTCTTGTTTCCCACCCAATCTCCAACTTTGGTTTCTTTTATTATAGTTATACCTTACTTCTCTTATGCTCCATGAACGCTAAGAATAATTTCTTTCTTTCCACTTCACTGTTCTATTATTTTAATGTAACTGAAGATGATTCCTTAAACTATCTCTGTTTCTCAGCCTGAAGAACAACAGTTCCTTCTGCTGTCTCTTGGAAAGTATCATCGCTATATCTTTCTTGATTCAGCGATCTTCTCCTAATTCTTCCTAAGTAATCCATGTCTCTTTTTGAGCGATACAGAGGAGAGTTGCACCCAAACTGCTAACCTATACGTAGCTGTAGAGTAACAGATATATAAACCTTTAACCTCTTTTTCATTTAAGTTTCTGAAATATTAGAGTGCAACTACAACACACATTATACTCCTCCATCAGTCTTCAGACTTTGAGCATGATATCAATATCTCAGTCATTTGGAACACTTCAGAAACCAGACAGACAGCCTGAAGTCCTCACTATTCGTGTCATTACAGCTTTTGGGTTAGTAACGGACTGATGAAGAAACAGACCTCTGGAACTGATCTCCAGAGGAGGGCAAGTATTACAATAAACATACAGAAATAACCAGTCCTCTGATTAAATGACATAATTCTGAACAGGGTGTTGGAGGCAGAAGTCCTGACCTGAGGAGAAAAGAGAAAAACCTGGTCCCATTCAGTCTAGAACAGTGATATCTATTAGCAACTAACAACCTCACATTGAAGATAATTACCAGTTTGGTGTTTGGCATGAGGCTAGGTACTCTTTTTTCAGCTCCAATTTCTAATATCCACCTTTGATTCTTTTTCTCATCTTTCTTTAAATTTCTTATGCAGTTAGATATTATTTCTATGGCCGTTTGTTTTTAAATTGCTATTGAATTTTCATATCAAGTCTTTGAATCTCCATAAAAAATCTCAAAAATGTCATCAGAAATATGTGTCCAGGGTAAAAATTTTGGAAAAAAATAACTTTACACCAACTCCATTGAGTATTAACATAGCTTTGAAAACAAAAACATTGAGCAGGTCCTTCTGCCTTTCACTGCTAACAGTTTCAAGGAGAAGGAATTAGAGTTCTCTGTATCATATTAACGATGACTTCATTCATAGTATCTGGGTATTCTTATTCTTTTAATAACAGTCTGCATTTGCACAGATAAGCGAAGTCTTCCTCTCTTTGGGCTCTGAAACACTTACCTGATCCTATTACATTTTTCCTTGGCACCATTTCTTATATAGGCTACTTTTACTTTTTGGAATCCTGTTTATGATCTTAACTGGTAGATGAGGAAAGAGACCACCTGAGAGAAATAATCAGTTTTAGTTATCACCTTCATTAACTTTTCTTACAATTCAGTAATATTCCTTTTTTTAAATCTTAACTGTACAACTGTTCTGATGATCATCAGTAGAGATTCCTAATTACCACTTCATTTATTGGTGGTCTTTCTTTTTCAAAGTTATAAGTTATCTACAGGCTTTATTTCTTCAGGTGGAAGTTTCCAGATTTTTTTAGCCATTTTGTAAATGTACATATATATTTATACACACAGAATTATTCAGGTATTTCAAGAGAAATCATTTTCTATTTAAACAAGGACACCACTTTCAGCAGAAATCAAACATAATTACATTCACAGAATCACAGAATAGTCAGGGTTGGAAGGGACCTCTGGAGATCATCTAGTCCAACCCCCCCGCCAGAGCAGGGTCATCTACAACAGGTTGCACAGGACAGCGTCCAGGTGGGTTTTGAATGTCTCCAGAGTGGGAGACTCCACAACCTCTCTGGGCAGCCTGTTCCAGTGCTCCACCACCCTCAAAGTAAAGAAGTTCCTCCTCATGTTAAGATGGAACTTTCTATGTTCAAGTTTGTGCCCATTACCCCTCGTCCTATCAATCGGCTCCACTGAAAAAAGACTCCTCCCATCCCCCTGGCATCCTCCCTTCAAGTATTTGAAAGCATTAACAAGATCCCCCCTCAATCTTCTTTTCTCCAGACTAAAGAGACCCAAATCCCTCAGCCTCTCCTCATATGAAAGATGTTCCAATCCCCTAATCATCTTTGTAGCCCTTTGCTGGACCCTCTCCAGCAGATCCCTGTCCTTCTTGAACTGGGGAGCCCAGAACTGGACGCAGTATTCCAGATGCGGCCTCACCAGGGCAGAGTAGAGGGGGAGGATGACCTCCCTCGACCTGCTGGCCACACTCCTTTTGATGCACCCCAGGATGCCATTGGCCCTCTTGGCCGCCAGGGCACATTGCTGGCTCATGGTCATCCTGTTGTCCACCAGGACTCCCAGGTCCCTTTCCACAGAGCTGCTCTCCAGGAGGTCGGCCCCCAACCTGTACTGATGCATAGGGTTATTCCTCCCCAGATGCAGTACCCTACATTTACCCTTGTTGAATTTCATTAAGTTCCTCTCTGCCCAACTCTCCAGCCTATCCAGGTCACGCTGTAAGGCAGCACAGCCTTCTGGCTTATCAGCCACTCCTCCCAGTTTAGTGTCATCAGCAAACTTGCTGATGGTACACTCTATCCCTTCGTCCAGATCATCGATGAATATATTGAACAGGACTGGACCCAGTACTGACCCTTGAGGGACACCACTTGTTACTGACCTCCAACTAGACTCTGCACCACTAACCACAACCCTCTGAGCTCTATCTGCTAGCCAGTTCTCAATCCACCCCACTGTCCATCCATCTATCCCACACTTCCTGAGCTTGCCAGTGAGGATGATGTGGGAGACAGTGTCGAAAGCCTTGCCAAAGTCCACAGTTTCCCAAAGAAAAACTCCTGCACCCGTACCCTCACTATCAATTTCAAGTTACCGTAACACAGACCGTCAAGACAAACAAAACACCTCTCAAAGACCTGAAGAACTGATTTTCCAGAGGCAAGAAACCCATTCCCCAACTGCTCCCAGACAGAGCAAAATGCAGACCGCACAGCTGCATGCAGTATTTGATTATGAAGGAGTGAGTTAGCATCACTGAATGCAAAGATTTCTCATTCTGAGTTTTCAGGCTGACTTGGGCAGCACAAGCCACACTTTTGAAGTTGAAGAGGAGTTCACATTCAGTTCTCATTTTCTTCTTGACTGTTATGCTTAGGCTGGTAACAAAGGTTGTGGAGAAACAGGCACCGGGCTCTAGTGCACTGGACTGAAAAAGCTGTTCATTGCTTTAGCCGTATGATAACCCTTTTGAGTAGACCAAAATTAGGACAAACAATTTACATATTGTTGCCTTTGTTTGGAAGGCAGAACTATCGAATAAATACATAGTACTATACTTTGATAGCAAATAAGGGTAACTGAGACTGTGGTATGATAAGTTAAACAATTTCCAGCGTAAATATTTATTATAAGCACTGATAAGAAATGTTACAGTATTGTCATACTCTCATTGACCTCTCTCTATTCAAGCTGCTGTTGAAAACTTGTCTGTTATAAAAGAGAAAAAAAATTCTCTTAGAAAACAGAACAATGAGGAAGTATTTTAATAAAATTGAGCTTTATCATCCAACTACTTGGCCTACACAAGGCACAATTCTGAGGAGATATAAGTGGTATTTAACTATCAACTCCAACTCCAATGTCCAATAAAGATTCATGTAAAAGGAGCCTGAATCCTTCTTCAAGTTGACAGAGGTCTGTGGGACTTTGTAAAAACAGGAGAGATCTGCCTAAACAGATGCTCCTCCTGGATCACAGCTTACTTTTTAAGTGTACAGTCCAGTTCTACCACATCAGCTATTTCTAACATGATTGCAATGGCAAATGTGCACATTCAAGAAACGTCACCTATTACTGTCTTAGAAGATTATGTTGGAAACCAAGAGTCTGCACAAACAAGCCCCTATGTATGCACTTTCCTGATAATCCCACTGACCCTGAGGGGTCTCAGAGTACAAAAAGCCTCTGCGTGAAAGAACTTGCTGCATCTTTGCTTGCGTTTCTAACGTAATATCACATATATTTTTACTTAAGCATGGCTCGCATCAGCGAGGATATTTACATGGTAAACTACATTTTAAAAAAGTACTTTGTTGTTTCTTTCTCTTTGGCAGCATTGTTGGTCTCTATGGAACCACCCCCAAAATTACATTTAACAGCATATAGCAATATCTGTGATATTAGAATTATAGGGACCCTCTTTTTTTTAATTCTGCTGTAACCTGCCGTTGATACACAAGTATTTTTAGTTTCTTTATTGTCCAGTGAGAAATATAATCAGATTTTTACAATCAGTAATACAAATGTTATTTTAATTACATCAGCATGGGGTCATGGATTTCATATTGTGCCTATGTATGCTCTAGGATTCTGAACTGAATGTGTTTCGAAAAGTGATTTCTTGAGTTTTTGCATTAACATACACAATTCCCCTTCTGCAGAATGTTGCTGTATTTCTTTTCCTGCTAGCATATAACAGCGTATAAAATCTGAGACCAAACAATGAAATAGCAGTCTAAAAGGTTAAGGACCCTTTGATCAGGGTATTAACGTCTCTGTTCACAGATGAACTGTTGTGCTTCCAAAGTTTTATGCTAAAAGTTAATATGCTTAAGATAATCAATCTCAGCTGCACTAGACCTTCAGTAATTTTGTTTCTATCATCAAACAAGCCTTATGGGGTTGAATATAGTGGTAGTTCATAATGAAGCACTTCATATAGAAGCAGCTGTCTCCTCACCTGTTTCCCAGCCCATCTAGAGGCCAAAAGAAATTCTTCAATTTAGCAAGCAAACTTAAGTCATTATTAGAAATGACAGGGAAACCTGATGAAATTGTACTTTCAATTGGAAAACAAAATTGCAATCAGACCAACATGATTTCCTCATGGTCTGACCATGCTAATGCCAAGTCGAGACATGGGCAAATGTATTTAAAAGTCATAATGGAGTATTACCATGCAATCTCTTTTTACTGGCCCTTATTAATATAAAACTTCAATTTGCATGTAAATGCGGTCAACTTTCATATCATCAAAATACATGAGGCCTGGGAAAGTAATGAATTGAAGTTTGATGCGGCAATTACTGACGTTTATAAAGAATTTTAAAGAGGTCATTCTAGCCTTGGCTGAGAAAATGAGGAAATCAACAGGGAATATTGTCAATATAGCAACAGTGGGAGTTGGAGTCAGTCCCAGGTGTTAGAAGGCCAGATGATGATTAATAGAGAGGGAGTATGAAGCCTTTCACCCAGAAGGACTGGGCTGGACCTGAGGCTCAATAACAG
Source organism: Ibidorhyncha struthersii (assembly GCA_013398815.1). NCBI lineage: Eukaryota > Metazoa > Chordata > Aves > Charadriiformes > Charadriidae > Ibidorhyncha > Ibidorhyncha struthersii. Next base: position 100,075 of record VZSZ01005265.1, on the reverse strand, counting down.
AGCTCTCATGAAAAGGTTCTTGCTGGGTTCCCACTTTAGCTGCCTCGAAATGTGTTCCAGAGGGAATAAAGTAGCAAGTGTTTATGAGAGAGAGCAGTGCTGAAGGTTTAATTGGGCTCCACATCCTTTCAGCTCCCTTCAGTAGTTGATATGCAGTTTAACCTTTTCTTCCCCACCTCAGATACTCCAGTGCCACTGGGATTTTAATAAGGCACTAACTTGATAGCTTGGAAAAACACTGACTTCGTTGCTAAATTGAGTTAAACTGCCTTGTTGTGTCTTAAAGACAATTTATAAATCTCTTGATTTAGAAACAAAACAAACAAAAAACTAGAAAATATTTTCATCTTTCTGAAACATTTTTTAAAATCTAAAAAAATGGTGGGTTTTTCCCCCCCCTTCTTCCCCCGTTCACTTAAAAATTTCAGATGGAGGAGAAATTTAAATGAGTGAAGAAATCAATGCAGAAATTAAAACAGAGCTATACAGTTGCACTTCTTTAAAAGCAGATCCCACTTTTATGAGGCTAAAGCACTCAAAGAGTGAACACAGCCTCATGGTATCTTGTGTGAGGAGGTCAGAACAGGGATGAACTGGGTTTTGGTAAATCATGCACTAGTGATTGGAGTCTTGTCACCACGTAATGTCATGCATTTTGGCGTAGTTGCTTATACAAACCTAAAATGAATGAAGCATATCCAAGAGGCTGACTTTCCAAACCAGCAGCTCCTTAAACACACCCAGCAGTGGGTGTCAGCAACTACATACAGAGCCCAGGACAGCGAAGGATCAGGCCCCAGGTTTCTCTTGCTGGCTCAGGCTGACATGTTGTGCGTGGTGGTAACCAACTGACTTCAGCATGCTGTGGCTTAGTTTTCCCATCTATAAATAGAAATCCATAATGTGTTTATCTTCACAGGACTGGGGATGAAGCTTAATTAATAAATGTTTATTAAGTGCTTTTGGATCTTAAAGTAGACAGTAATAAATATGGTTCTAATTTCTTTGTGGATTTTTTTTTTTACTGTTCTTGTTAAAAGCAAGCCACATAGCTGGTAAACTGTTTCTTCTGCACAAATAAAATCAAGGTCACTGGTAAGGATCAAGGAAAAGTAAATAATGGAATAAAATCAATTCATCTACAGAACAAGATTAATTTGAGTTTTCTTAATTCCTTCTACTCCTGTTTTCTCCTTTTGTTTTCAAAACCTAATTTTCAGTTACACTATTTCAAATAAATCTCCAGATTAGTTAAACATTTTAGGATACATTAATTAAAGTAAGATAAGCAATTACATTCAAGATGCCTTGGATGCTATAATACATTATTTTTATAGAGTGAGAATAAGCTTCCATGAAGTTTAAGAAGAAGTAAGCAAAGAATCTGACCAACGCTTTGAAATGTTATTATAAGAAGTATTCTTTATCATCACTTCCAATTTTTGTAGGAATGCATTTTCAGCTCTGTGGCCCAAGTAAACGTTTGAAAATGTTCACTGACAAACTGAAATTCTCAGAGCAAAGCATCTCTTCCCCTATTACTTTACCAGGCTTATAGACAGACTATTGTCCCAAGGGATGGTATGGTAAATCAATGTTTATATTTCTGTAACCCTTGAGACTCCTTGGCCTAAACATTTGTAACTCTCAGTAATCTGGATGGTGAGTGATAAAGAGACTGATGTTATTACAAAAGGAAGTTTGAAAGCATTAAAGAGGCAACATTTACGGTCTGCTACACTATTCTGGTTTCCTAATCACTTTCCTGATATATTTACAGGATCCGATACGTATGTGGGGAAAGGTATAATTTTTCAGTAGGCCTGAGAACAAGAGTGAATACTGAAAAAAAAATAGCAAGACTACAGGGAAGGTATGCTAAGCTTTGCATAAACTTTAGGAATAAGGATTTATTTCGTTATTCTATGAATGAAGGGTACCTTTATGCATGTAAAAGAATGATGAATCATTATTAATATATATAATAATATAAAATAGGTGTGATTAATATAATCTGAATTATCTGGTATTTTCTTCAATGTTTGACACCATAAATAGTTAAGAACACTTAATCTTGTTGAAGAAACCAAGAAAAATCTCTTTTTAAGGACTACAGTTTTATGATTGTAATTCTTGAAGAGCAAGTAGATAAGGTCAGAAAAATCATGAGTTCCAAAAGATTGAATCACCAGCTCATGTTAGATGGGTGATAAACCAGACTTGTGGGCAAAATAAGTTCAGAAAACCCCGGAAAACATTTTTGTTTCTTTAGCTGGCAAAATATTTCTGCGATATAATACAAATTAGGGAAAAATACAAACCCTATTTTGCACATAAACATATTTTTGAGAATTAAATAATAGCAGTATCGGGAAAAATTATCAGATAGTAAAGTGCCACATTTGGGGAACATTTCATGCAAAGGGACTTGTTGGCAGACCACAGGTTCCACAGATAACAGAATTCCAAACATTTGCAACTATAGAATTTAGAAAATATCACCTAGTGACTTTTTGAATCAAGTACTGAGGAAAGCACTGAGGAAGCAGTGACATTTTGACACAAGTGTTGATGCCACTTCAGAGGAAAAATTACATTAAGTCCATGGGACTAGACTAGCATGGAGTCCTCAGCACTCTTTCACTCTACAAAACTGCTCTCAGTGACTCTCACTGAGTGCTAAACTATGCACCGTCAGAGATACCTGGGTTGTTATATCCTTGGCATGAAAAAGCTCCATGTCACAGTTCCCATTTCCCAACATGACCCCATGACTGATGGCCGCTGCCACCAGTTCTGGGAGAGCATATCCCTATTTATGGTTGTAAATGAGTCACTGAGCACCAGAAACACAAGAGCCTCAGAGCCATAAAGAGCAAGGAGGAAACCCAGTGGGAAGAAATTCTAGTGGGAAGAAGCAGACGGAGAGTTCTAGTCATTATTGATCAGATTATTTATTCATTCATGTTATGCAGCCAATAGACAGGAACAGAACTAAATCCAGTTAACAGGGACTAGAAACTTCTGTATGAGCTTGTTCACTACCTTGACCTTCATAAATGATCTCAATATAATCTGCCTGACTAAGGCGTGATCTGGTTTTGACTAACCTTCCTGGCTTACTAGGGATCTTAGGAAGAATTGAGGACCACAAATTTCCTCTCCATTCACCTTTATATCACAGGAAAGTTTAGGTGCCTGAACATCAGCCTGTCTGTTCAGACTGCAGGGCCTCTAAGCACGCAGAGAAAATGCCTCCAGAACATAAAAAGAACATAAACCAAATTTTGGCTCTTTTGTAGAATAGTCTTGGGACTTATCTTGACTTAAATGTCTTTAGGAATTACTCAGTACTTGAAAACCACCATGTTAAATCAGGTTGTTTGAATCCTTCAGATATTCAGATACCTGTGATTTAGAAAACAGAGATTGAAAACATTAGAAAAGCAAAAGAATTAATCTCTAGTGGGGAATTGTCCATTTATTTCAAATGTTAACACTTCTACACAGGTAGGTGGCCTCCTGTAGTCCAGCAGCATAAAAGTTCATAAATAGTCCAAACATTTGGGCGTGATGTACATAATCATATCTGCAAAGTCCTAGGGATGGCATATGCACATTCAAATGATCACAAGATGAAGAAGGAAAGCACAAACAATTATTTTTCAGGTCCACCAGTAGGTGATATGCCTGTCGTGGATCACGTGCAGCATATCTTGACCAGTCATCCCCAATGCAATCGCAAGAAAAAAAAGCTGAAAGGCACTGGAAGAAGGAATTTTGTTATACACAAGAAAAGATAAAATTTGTATAGAGGAATGATGGCTAGACAAGGCTGTTACCAGGCAAATTGCTGAACCTAATGCATATTTTACCCTTTCCCTTTAAAAATGTAGTAATTATTTTATTGCTAATTCCCACAGTGCTACCTTTCATCTCCACAGTATTCCTTTATAGAGCAGGTAAACAGACAAACACATGAAGTTTCCTTTGGATTCTTTTGCACACTGATATTCTGCTTCTCAAACCAATCATTCACACAAATTACCATCTAAACTCACTGCAAGCAGAACTTCTTACCCTGGCTTCCACTGGAAAGACTTCCTTCTCAGTTCTCCTCCTCTTCCCTCCTCTACTCCACTAAATTTTACTCCTTCAGACCACCTACCTAAATTGCTCTCAAGTTTCTTTGCTCTTCCACTTCATTTTATGCGTCTTTTACTCTGACCCTGCTCTCCACCTCTCTATATGTGCATTTTTCTTGCTCTGTGGCTATTTTTTTACTGCTTTCTATTACACACTTAAATAGATATCTCACATACTGTTAGGGTCTTCTAGCCCCTTTTTCTTCCTAATCAGCCTGCTTTCCCAGTCTAGTTTCTCTTCTTTCTCCACCACCCCTTCTTTCTGCCTCAGATGTTCTCTCTGCCTATTCCTCTCCTTCTCTTTTACCTTTTTCCCACTTCTCTATCTTTTACTGGCCCCAAATTATTCCAGCTCAATTACTGAATCATCTGATCTCAAGGTTTGGTTTCAGAACCCATGAAATATGCAACATGATGCGCAGGAGCAATCCTTGCTGTCTCAAGGATTATTCTTTTCCCAAAGTATGTGTATACACTTTAAGATAAGTAAGAGTTTTTAAAGAGAATTATTTATGCTATGCTACTGTAGAGCAAGATAACAAAGTTATTAAAGAGATAAGACTGTCAATGTCCTTTCGAGACCCTAAATCCATATGGCACAGTATGTTTTCTTCAGCAGTGGTGAACAGAAAATGCTTGGAGAAGAGTCAAAGAATAGAGCAAGGATACAGTGATACTTTCTGCTCTATCCTCCATTGGGGGGGACTACAGCTATACTGACTTGGTGTTGGGTTCATTGACTGAAGAAGTCTGCCTTAGCAGGTTTACAAACTGACCTTTGACTCTATGGAGTTCATCTCTCTGTGATGTTACAGGACTCTTGTTTCAGGAACTAATAATAAAAGAAGCATCAGATTTGTTCCTAGCTGAGTGGGAGAAGCTATGTTAAGAGCTGGAAGGGCAGGTAACTGCATCAATACACAAGTTCGGTTGGTTATCACTAACTGGGAACTGGCCTCCCAGTGATGCAATGGTAAGTTTTGTTATGCCTTTCACATGCCTAAAAGTCACGATTTTCTCTGATCTTAACATCTCTTAATCCTCATTTAGTAGGTGAGCTGACCTTGGAACTCTGGTTCCCCAAGGCTCAGATGGTGGAGCTTTTGTTTGCAACATTCAGTTTGGTGGCACTGGGCAGCCAACGGTGCTTCAGATGAGGTCTGGTTGCTCTTTACTCAGCTTTTGCTCATTACTCAGCTTTTTCATCACTGGTTCAGGTTACAATGCATTTAGACCTCTGCAGCTTCCTAAATGTTAAGCTGCACTAGTTACTCTTTTCAGTGGCTTTATGAAGTGCCCATAGAAGCCCAACAGGTTCTGCAATAGCAGAGACTTTCTACAGTGCTAATCTTTAGATCAACCTACATGATAGTCTTTCAGTGTAACAAAAAATTTTCCCATGTCACTTTTGTACAAAAGCTGGTTGTTTCATTAAGAATTTGTATCACCAAGTCCTCTTTTTTTTTTTTCCTGCTGTATATTAAGCACAAACACAAATGAATGCTTCATCTGTTTGGTGAAAAAAGCTCAGTCATTTTCCTCCAGAAGATCCCAGGCAGACATTCATACAAAAAGATCACAAAATATTTTCAGATTTCATAACTATCATAAGGTGAGCATTCTTTGGATATGGACAAATATGATATTGTATATCTTAGAAATTTGTCAGTTAGTGTATGCAAGATGCCTTTTCTCTCTCCTCTCCCATTTTTTCTATGCCTATTAGTTGTATAGTTGAAAGCTTTTGAATCCCTATTCATGGATGGGGGACCCAGTTTAAGAGATGTTATATGTTGATGTAATGGAAATACAGTTACAGCAAGTATATGTGATATAGCTAAGATGAATATATGGTACACCTAACCTACATGATTACAGCATAAATATATTCTGACAAAAGAATGGTTTCTGTCCCAAAGACCTTACAGTGTAAACAGAAGAAGAGGACCTCATTGAAAACCAAACATTGAATGCAAAGAAGCACTGGCTGTAACCAGCAGCATGAAAAGCAACAATGACAGCATCTCAGCTTTCTCAGCACTGAAGTACATAGGTACATAGGTAGCACAAGTGAGGAGAGATATGAGGAAGGACAATGATCTCTTTCCATTTATATATTTTTTTAATGCATAGATTAGTCTACCAAGCCAAAGACCAAATACCCATTTTTTGAAAGCTATGTAACACCCCTCACCAGTTCTGTGATTATTTCTTTCCTAAGACTCCTCTATGTAACTGTTTGGTCTAATTCCATTCTTGTCGATGGGACTGACTCTGATTATAGAAATATTCAGACATGTTCTCTCTTTTCTCAGTCTTAACTAGTAGCTTTGTCTCTCTAGAAGCAGAATATAGTCTTACTTCTAACTGGCATGATAATCTCATTGCCATTACTATGTCATGGTTTATCAAGCTGTTAATTTGTGAACCACTGATCATGATCATATGCATTTTGAACTACGGTGGAAATTGACATCTTTGCATTTCGTTTTGGCTTGAAGCTGACCATTAACAGTTTAGTCTCCTTGCTTGACTGCCTCTGAACAAGGAAGATTTTGTTAATTGTGTGTTTTTCCACAGATTTCAGAAGTAAGAATGAAACACGATCATCATCTGTGACAGTTTAAGCCTGACTTCAACATTAATGATATTTGGATTAATCTCCCATGGTTCATGTGGGCAAGAAGCTAACCACAAAATGTTAATATTCTTTAACTTCTTTTACTCCCTTTGCATGACGTAGCTCTTTACAAGACACTTTACCTTTTCTGCATTTATTACTTTTGGTCTAACATCATGCATATGGTCCCTAGTGTATACAAAACTCAGTTTCTCAATCCATCCCAATGAGATCCATGGGAATTCTTTAATAAGAAAAATTGTCCTGGCAGATTCCTTCTGCAGAGGTGAATACCTCTGGATGAAAGGGAAATGGTACTTTCCTTGAGAGGGACTGCCAATCAAGTCTACAGTGAGTTTCAGAACTGTCTTCCAGTTTTTTGATAGTTTTGTTGTGATCTTGTAACTTGAAATGATCACCTATAAGGAAAGATCTTATCCCTCACCCCAGTGCAAGATACTCTTGAATTTCTTTAGACAGCAACTACTGTTTATAAAAGACAGGACAAGTAAGGATAATGGAAGGACATGTGTTATAATAAAGCAGTTATCAGACTGATGATGAAGATAACTTTGCAGTTGTTCTTCCAGCTGGCATTGATCTTATGCCATGCTGGGGTAAAACAAATAAATAAACAAACCATACCAACAACCTCCCACCCCCCAAAGAAAAACCCCAAAAACAAAGCACACAAAAAAACTAAACAGAAACAAACCCTTTCTGGCCGGTGAAATTTTCACTGACAGACCTATAATATGCATTCTGACTGACTCTTCAGTTTCTACAGGGAATGTGATCTGCACCCACAAAAACTAATAAAAATATGCAAACTACCTGAGTTTTCCTACAGACTTTTATTTGTATGTTGGTTTCAGAAATTACAACAGACTTTCAGATATATACAAGCTCCATTAAACAACTTTTACAAAATGCTGATGGTTTCTATATACAGATTATAATTCTTAGATTTTTTTAGAACCTTAAAAAAAATGTTCAGCCCTGGAAGATAAAGAGAACTTCTTTATAAAAAGCACAACTTTATAAGACCAGTCAACATGGATGGTACTGTTCATAAATTGCTGTTTATAAACACCAACACTTTGAAGCCTGATGTTTCTTATCAAAAGCTGTAATGAAGTCAGTCAAGTTCTTCCAATTAGGGGACTCAGACTTTAAATGAAGGTCTAAGTACATATAGTCTGTCCACTGCGATGGAGTTTCTTGGTATCCAGTTTTCTGCTTGTATGTGCTATGTAGTGTTTTGTTTGAAGGAATGTGGATGTGCAGAAGGGAGGAAGATAGATGGAAACATGACTGTTTCCTCTGTCCTGGTTGATTTATGTTACATTAGAGAAAACCTAACGAATGGAGAGAGCTGGGAGTGTGAATCTGGGAGAAGTTCTAGGCAGGCAGAATGGAGACAGCAGAGGCAAAACAAGCAAGAAACCTGAAACACTTGAACATGCTGGTGGACTTTGAAAGGAGCAGGGTCCCTGCTTGCAACAGAAGACAGACCCATAACCAACATGAGATGTAAGGGATGATGGAAAATTAACAGATTTTTCCTGTTGTACCATGAGGTACTCTGGGATCAGTGAGAGGCTGGGAATCCAGCAACAACTGTTGGACTGGAAATAAGAAGGGAACACAAGAGTGAACACTGTGGGTGAGGGAATATTTACTTTCAGTCATTTTGTTTACTCCCTTACCCCGAGAGGTAAGGGAAATTATTATGATTCTGCTTTCTGGCCAACCTGAAACCAGCAGTGTAGCTACCTTATTAGATATTACTGTTTCAAAGAAGACTCCATAAAGATGACAAGCATGAACCAAGTATGTACCCCTCCAGCGTAGTTTTCCTGATTCCTTGTGTACTACTTCTCGGTTTGCTGGTACGATTCACTGTTATACAGTGTCAATAGAATATTCTGTAACACAACAAAAATTGAAAACTTGATAACGCTGATAAGTGAAACACGTATTAGTTGAGTTGTATTGAACTCCATATAAAAATAAATAATACAAGGAATTCTGTACTGATTGCATTATTCCTTTTCATATTTAATTCAACAAAACCACTCTGTTTTAGGATCCACTTCTTACAGATATGTCAATGTCTTCAGGATTCAGAACTACTTTGTAATATAAACCAGAAAGTGTTGCTATAGAATTGAAATAGTGTGCTGCCAAGTAGCGATGCCTTTGTGGATAAAATAGTTTTATTTTATTCTTTTGTGCCAACAAAAAAGACATCAAAATTATAAAAGTAACTTTACTATAATATTAATGAATTCTATTGAATTCCACATTTTCATTACAATTTTTCTGAGGATGAAATCTACTTTTTAGTTCTGCAAATATTTTTCATGTTTGGTATGTTTGTCACAGCCATATCATCCCAGCACTGGCATAAGAGCCTAGATTTCATAGCATAAGATTTTACTTTTCATTCATCTGTCAGTATCAGTTGCACCAATTTTCCCCTTTTTTTCTTTCTCTTGCTTTACTGAATCTTAGTTTCACTGTATTATTTTCTTTTTCTGTCCCTTTCTTCTTTTCTCTACAATCCTCTTTTCATTTTTCCCTCCTTTCTTCTACTAATTCCTGTATTTCCTAATCTTGTCCCACTTTCTCACCCTTTTGAATCAGGAAAGAGGTTTGCTAGGCAGAGCAATTCTCTGTGGAAACAACAGATAAGAGAAAGAACAAAGGGTATTTATGCAAAGGGGTTTTCTTTTGCATGATGTTTAACCCTTCAAAGATCAGCGAGATGTGCAGTTAAGAGAAAAAAACTTTGACAGTCCATAAACTTGACAAGCTGGTGGGATGCAACCCCAAACCTTGTTTCAGAGAATGATATGGAAAAGATTTCAGGATAATTGATAACCTGACACATTTTTTTTAAATATTTTCACACTGAGACCCTGACACTGTAGAAAATATTTTTACATTGAGAACTGTACTTTTTACGCTTGCTTCTACTGGCATGGCACTTTTAGGTTGTGACTATTTTCTATAATGTAAACTAAACACTCATAGAGGCACCAGTTAAATAATCACCAAGAGGGTGCAAAATAATAAAGAAAAAAGTTGCCATCTAAACTCTGTGAGTTAACTAGACTAGATATTGCTAAAGTTTAGTTACTATTACTATATATAAAACTGTCATTTTGATTAACATTACCTGTAATGCTTTGCAATGTCATTCTGCCTAGAGACAAATATATATGAGTTTATAAACAGGTAATTCTGTTTTGTTATTATTTATTTTTGTTTGTAAGAAACTCACCTTCTTGCAACACTGATGACATCAAGAGGAATTACTGTAGAATTCAAAGGCACTGCTTCTCTGTTGACAGTTTCAGCCGTGTATATTGTTTAATTTTTAATCTGATGAGCTATATGTGCAGCTAATGTAGTTTGCATTTGAAGTCCTTGGCACTCATTTATTGTACTGAAAATTTGGAATCAAGCTTAGGTTGCAAACCAGAAAAATAAATATAAGCTTGAAATGTTAATTAAAGAATTTATAGTTAATCTAATACAAGTTGGAAATGCTATAGAATAGTTGCAGTTATTTTTATATCTCCCACTGTAATAAATGTGACTGGTTGACACCAAACCAAGCAGTGATCAGAATGATTCTTTCTTCTAACAATGGAGTCGAAATTATAATGATATTAATTTTACATGAGTATAGAAATGTATTTGCAGTTTGAGTGTAGAAAATAAAAAATATTAACATTCCTCAAAATATATTTTTTGAATGGTTTTCAAACATTGATATGAACACAAAATCCAACCTACATTCACAAATATGAACACAAACTCCAACCTACATTCATAAATATGCTGCTACTCACAAAGTTTGGAAACACATGAATGGCCTTTCCATTCTGAGGCAAGCTGTGGAATTTCCAAGGAGAAATTCAAGGAAATGGGTTTGGGATGGTTCCAGTAACAGGTGAGAAAGACTAGTTGCAAGTGAGAGAGTTTTTAAGATTTCTGAGATGCAAATAAGATGAGCTCAAATATTGGATGCATCAGAGGGGCCAGAACTTCCTTTATTGTGAAGACTTCTCTTTCTGTTGTGTTTGACAAACTCTAGCCGATTTTACATAATGTCAGTAATTTAACGTGCCATAAATAACATGTAATGCCACAACAGCCCACTTAAGGCTAATTCCACCATTTCGGTTAACATTTCTTCTTCTCTTCCAGCTGAAGTAGAATGGAGAGAACGCATTAGCCATGTTTCTTTGTTTCACTTGTGCACATAAGTTTATGTTATTGTGTGGATAGAAATGTGCTCAAGGGACCAAATCAGGAGTCAAAGCGCAACACATTTTATCCAGAGCAAAAGTCAAACACTCCTTTTATCATCTACAAAAAAAAACACCTTTGTCCTCCTCATTCACTTAGACTACTGAGATTTAATTAAAAAAAAAAAAAAAACAACCACAGAATCACAGCCAGCCTGCAGGAAAAAAATATTGCTCCAATCACCATGCAAACAGTTATTTAGAAGCCAGCACAGACACTGAAACATAAACTTCTGATTCCTTAGCCACATTGAAAGATTGATCTTGACAGTTATAGGAGAAGCAGGCCACAGATCTGATGGTCCAGCAGCAAAAAGTATGTGAAAACATCATCAAGAGCTGTTCCTCCAGTAGTGACACAACAAAAGAAACACAAGGTTTCACCAAAATTATAATAGGATCATCACTTTATTTGAAAACATTCAAATCACTGTGTTGGCTATTCTGACTCACAACATCATGCTCTTCTTCAGTACTGAAGGTTTTCTGAGTGGAGACCAATGCAAATACCCTGCAAAGAGCAACAACAGGCAAGTGACTCTGAAAGAGCAAGTGTATCATGGAGACAGCATGTTCCAAGCTGATACTCTTGCCTAGAGGTAAATTTGTAGTTCAGGATAAGCCTGGGTCTTTTGGGAATGGACTTTGGAGATATTACGAAGACCTCAGAGTGAACAGTTGTATCCATCACCCTTGGACATTTTCTAGCTATTTTCCAACTGCCGTAATTCTTGAATCTCTTTGTGAACAGCAAAAGAATAAGAATGTATTAACTTTGCTACTGTTCCAAGCAGTAGTAATTCTAAACCTTTCTTATTTTTTCAGTTTCACATTACTGGCGGAAAAGGGGATCAACATAACTTGTTAAATGTAAAATTTATGCTTAGTCTCAAGTTTATGATTGGTCATGAGAAAAATATGGTAAGATTTGCTTAAAAGCTAAAAGGATGGCATTTGTTAATCAAAGCAAGTGTAAAACACCAAAAGAGCAGTGCCTTTCTGTTGCTGAGATTCAAGCTTTCTTGCAACCATTCGTGTGACAAGAACAGTGATTTTTGCATTCTGTTGTGTTCTGGACATTTGGTTTTACGAGAACTGCATGTCTCAAGTAGGCTATGCACAGCATTATGCAAGAATTGGCTGCTGTAAAGACTTGCATAAACCTGGAGTAGGTTACTTTTTCACAAGAGCAATCTTTATTATTTTCTGATGAAACAGCTAAGCCTAATAGTATCTTTTCTCAGTCCTGGGAAACTTGCTGTCAGTACTTTGAGGCAAGCAGACAAAAAATATCCTCTGAAGTGCATGAACAGCTTAAGCTTTTTGACAATACCATGCTCTCATAAAGTGATAGTTTTTACTTTGCAGGGACTAGAGAAAGTATTGTTGAAAAATTTTATTGGATCTCAGACCACTAATTAGGTGTTGAGAACTGACAGCTATATTATTAGTGGGGAGTATATACTTATAATTTCTTGATTTGGTTTCCTCCTTGTGCTACTCCTGTCTGACGTAAGAGAGTGCTGTGTTTACAAGCACTGATATGTTTGCAGTAGCCACTCTTTTTTATTTCCTAGTCACAGCGTAAAGGGTTTGGATCAGGTGTATGGCATATGGCGTATGACGTATGTCATGTGTCTATGAAAGGAGACTTGAGTGACTAGTTCAGACACAGGCATCTAATTTTTACTTGCACAAGGGCAGATTGGATTTCATCCATATTGCCTTAAAAAAAGAAAATGCCCTCATTTTTTAACAATATGCAGAATCAGATCAAGTAACTAAAAAGAAAAAAAAAAGAAAATATCGCTGTGGAATTCTTAAAAAGAAAACAAGATATTTAGAATGAAAGGGAAAATACTTTTGCATTAGCCTCAAAAGTAGGCTATTTAAACAATATTTGGACTTGTATACATGTTACAGGATTTAGAATTTTAAGGTAAACTTAAAAATATACATCGATATTTCTGGTGTGGAGGGTCAAACTTGTACGAACAAGACTTATTGGACCAGAAAGTCTGAAACTTGCATTCAGAAGATGACAAAGAACTGTTGAGTCAAGGACTTGCTCCAGCCCATCACATCATAATGATGTTCCACATCTTTTAGTACAATGGAGTTCTAAACCATAGGACTCAAATGCTAGAAAACTAATAGAGGCTTATACCTCTTAAAGGAGCAATATGTGACTCTCTTACTAACTTTCTACACTAGTCCTGGGTTCAAGCTACTCTTCAACAGGCAAGACTCAAAAATAGTTCAGATCGACACTCTGAACATGTAATATTTTACATTCTTTTGCCATTATTTTTACTTTTTACACAAAAAAAATTGTCGTCCAATGGCACATACAGAAGTGAGTGTCTATATTTTTCTACTGAGCTAAAGAATGATTTTGCTGACTTTTTGCTTATTTTGAGTCATATTCTATAGCTGCACTACAATACTTTTGGATTCACAAATCAAAATAAAATTTAATGAAATTTTTTTAAGAGTTGTGGGGGATTGGAGAGGCATTCTGTGTGACTAAAAATAGCATTTGAGTTTTATAGTTCAAGAATAAAAATTGATGTTTTCTGGAGAAACTAATGATGCAGAGGTAAAAAATAATGAAAATATATATTGTCATTATGATTATTTAAATTCCTTATCTCATCTCAATACCACAGGAAAACAAGATGGGGAAGTAAAAACAGAGGTCATCAATGTAACGCTTCTTCTTAGAGTCTTTACAAATTAGGCAAATATTCAAGAAAACTTATTTTATTCACCCGCCTACTGAAGTTCAAAACACAGAGTTCAAAATGCAGGACAGAAAGAAAAACTTTATTCAACTTAACTAAAAACCCAAGAATTAAGAATCTGTTTTCATCCATTGTAAATGGAACTATGCAAGTTTTGTCTCAGGTAATTATCTTTTTCAAGACAACTGTTTTCCAAATAAATGTTCATGAATGATTTAAAGTTGAGAATCATGATTTCAGCTACCCCCTAAGATGACAGTACTGGATCAATAGGATTTACTAAAGTATTGTATCTGAGAAAGGTGAATATAATTTAAAATACTTTCTGTCTGTCTCTGAGGATTCATGCCTTGGTAGTTAAGTATACCACCAGAGCTGGAAAATATATGATGTCTTTTTCTTGGGAAATTATAGTCCCTCAAGTAGAAAACAAATTTTACCCTCCACAGTACTGTGTCTTTTTATTGTTTAGCCAATTAAATAATATAATGTTTAAATATAACTCCTGTGAATTTTCAAATTTCACTGGTGACATTCCTGTTATCCCATGAGTTCTCAAAGGTAACCAGAGGAAAATTATTCTTAATTTGAGAACAGAAAAAAAAAATGTTGTTTAATGAAGTTTTCAAACTTCATATTTTATTCATATTTGCTTCATACTCACAAATGATTTTGTTGGTAGAATGCACTGAAATACTTAATGAATTAATTCCCCAGTTTTAGATACATTTCATAATAGATAAGCTCACTTTTACACTAAATTCTTAGAATTGTAAATCAGCAAATCCAATACACAGTGCGGTACAGTAGACAACAACAATCAAAGCAAAATAATAAAAAACCCTGCATTCTGGTGATTGATACTGAATTTTTTTCAATAGAGGCCTCGGGCACTTTCAATTATACCCCACTCCCCTAGATTTTCAGCTCCCGTATGTCAAGAATACAAACGGGTGAGCAGCAAAATTGTCTCACCTCAGGTAGGAGAGCTAAGTCTTTCATGGATTCTGTATTCTCAGAAAATCTCTGCACTACTGGCAAAGTTCCACAGTCAGAAAGTGGTAGCACCGTTTCCTCAAACGCGTATGTGAAGGACAAGAGGACCAGAAGACAGCGATTTTAAGCTCACAGCTCTATCCTGCGTTTCAGGCTCTACAGAGGGAACATCCTTTTGCCATCAACTTGTGTGAAGAAGGTCACGGTGTGAAGAAGGTCACGTTTTTTACTTTTTCCTGACACCCACAAGAGCCAGCCCTTCCAAGAACAAACTCTGTTCTGTAAAAGAGTGGAGAAACAGCTGCTGATATCCACAGAGAAAGTCCCTGTGCCCCCAGAGAATGACGAGTAGCACTCTGCAGCATATGGTCCTGTAAGAAGAGCTCACTGAAGGCACCTTACTTCAAATTGAATACCCACCAAGAAGGGGAGAGGACCTGGGAGAAAGAGATCATGCCGGAAGTCTTCATGGGATGGTGATCATGGTCTCTCACACTAAATGCACTTACTATTCCTCTTTATCATTAGTCCTTGACCACTCAAATGAAATGCTCTATTAAATTAAAAAAATGAATGTGAGAATAAAAGAAGACAAATCAATTTATTTCCTTGGCACCATGAGAGAAATTTTGTAAACTCCAGGTGCAACTACATTTGAACTCCCCAAAACAATTGTACATTTCAAATGCTGAAGTTGTTGTCCTGTCAGCAGCAGTTAACTTTCCATGATTACCATCTATTAACAGACTGGGAGAAAAAACCCAAACCCTTAAGTTTCCAGAAGTCAAAAATATAGGCAATTAACAATGCCAAAATCACATCTTTTTTTTTGTGAGGGGGTCCATAACAAAGTAAGGTATTCTTAATCTTTTATTTATACACACATAAAAATATTCTAGTCTATACAGGAAAAATTAGTGAAGATTCATTGACAAAATATTTCTGGTCCTTAAAAATTACATTACTCTGTGAATGACTAGATCATTAATAGGGATTTTTGCATGTCTCCTGTTTCAATGAGCCACCAAACATGCTTATTTAATTTTATTTCACTTCCATCACACTTAGGGGCAAGCTACATACCCCGCTAGTGTACTTTTTACTGACTTCAACTTCATTGTATTGGAGAAGTAGTTGAAGCAAAGTCTGTCATTTCACTGGTGCATCTGAAGTTATTTTAGAGGTGTCAAACATTAGCAGGCCCCGCCATTTCTGTTCTTCCAAATCTTTCCCACACTTGCCCTAGAAATATTGCACACATGCTGAATCCTTGCCTCATCATCTGGCTGCTAGAAAACCAGTTGCTGTACTGTGTTGCTACTCACACTCTTCTCTCTTGCTGCTGACAGAAATTTGCAATGAGTTCAATGAAATGGCTGAAAGTTCCCACATCTGGAAACCTAGAGCTGGTCAAGTCAGATGGTGTCAAAATTTTTGAGAAGCTGAACACATGATCAATGTAGGATTGTACTGCCCTCCTTTTATCAGTGATGTTACAGATGGTTGTGATTAGGTCATATGTGCCTTTCTTCTCTCTGAATCCACTCTTTAACTTCATGAAATCCTTCATCATATGGACAAGGACTTTGTTCTTAGGCAGAATCTGGAAGATGTTATGATTGTAATAGCACTTTGTTATGCTGTTTTTCTTTGCTGAGGGCAAAAAGATTACCTTTGTCCACTTATTTTTCTGGCTATCCTGACATCAGTGCAAATTTCTCACATGAGATCAGCTCTGATCACCAATTGCTTTTATCGGTTCTCATAACACGTTAGCTACTGCTGTTCTTCTTTTTAAGGATAAGCACATACTTGGTTCCTCTTACTCAACTAATAGCTTTTGCTCTGTTCTCTTTTTGTCGTCATCCTATGTGGTGAATAGCTCTGATGAAGCACGTGGAGTGATGCATTCAGCAAGATATTTAATATTAGTTTTAAACTCTGAGACTATCCTAAGGCCTACAGCCTGTCACAGCTTTGCAAATTCACTCATTCACTGTACTCACACAATGAGAAACCATGACCTAAAGTTGTATTAACACATAGACATTATCTACAAAAGGAAAAATGAAAGAAAAGTTGTATGAGAATTGATAGGTAAATGTAATTACCAAATAAAGTGCATTCTTTACATCATTAAACTACAGTACTGGATACTGACCTCATCCTCTTTATTGGTAGGTCATGACCTTGTGACTCCAGCAGGCTTGAGAAAAAGATAGCCCTCTGAAGTGCCAAAAAGGGAGAAAGCTGCATGTAGACATGCTTTATCCAAAATATTATAGTTGGCTGTCCTTTTCCTTTCTGAATGACAGGGAGCTAAGCCATTGTTATGGCCTCCTGGTATGGTTATATTACCTTGTATTATTCATAATCTGGGCAGCAGAACCCTTCCGACTATTGATTCAAGTAATCCAGGTAATTGGCTTGAAGATATATGCATGATGTGGCTGGTGACATATGACCACCAATTCTTCAGGTTTTGTCTAAGTTGTGTCCTCCAACAAATCAACTTGGTTTGTGCAATTAGCAAAGCTCTTCCTTATATAACTGCCCTAGCCAACAGCCCTGAGCACATTCCTGTGTAGTAAGTACAGGAGAACTTGGTGCTCCAGTCTCATCACTGCAATTTCTGCTTACCAGCTTCAATACAGTCATATTCAATCATTAAATTAAAGAATCATGAAGCATTTACCCCATAGACCAAGCCAATCAGACATCAGTGGTCAAGGAGAGTGGTTCTGGGTAGAGGCAAATGCTGGTGAAGCCTGGGAATAGCAGAACTGCAGGGCTGTTGATAGAAACATAGACATAAGTATGCTCACAGATCACTCAAGTACATATTATGTGTGCTTTGTCACTTCCTACCATCCTATTATTACTTTCTGGCATTGTCTGTTTACAGATAACTCCTTTGTGGAGGTATCTTGAATTTCTAGACTGTACTTAGCTGCCATAACTGAGTAATTATGATACAGGAACTACACTACTCCTAGTAGGAACCTTAGTTTGTGAATTGTCAACATTTACTTGGAGCGGTGTCAGTAGTGACGCAGAAAACAAACAAATGTTCAATCAATATTATTTTATTCTGTACTTGGAAGCAAGTAGGGCATTGTATTTGCATTCTTTATGAATGATGAACTACTTTCTAATCCATTAGTAAATGAAGAAATATGTCTAGCAGGAATAAATATTTTAAATCATCAAACCTAATTAATATGAGCACAAGAGGTGTTTGGGTTTTTTTAAAGATATCCTATTGCACTCATAGCCCAATTATATTAATTTGTAATTAATCTTGGAATACCAGGAAAATTTCAGAGGTCTGGAAGAGCCTTACACTGAAAAATAAAATAAAATAAAATAAAAAAATTAAAAAAAAAAAAAAAAACAAAACAGCCAACAACAAAAGAAAAGGAAAAGAAAAAGAATAACTGTGACCTGAATTCAGAAATAATTTAAAGTGAGAACTTTGGCAGAACGGTTTAACATGGAGATTAATTGTAAAGTGATGTAGTAGAACTTGAATGGCTTTGGTGGGAGGAATAAAACAGAATTCCCAGCAGAGGCAGCCACTGGTGTTGTTCCTGCTTTCCCTCTCCCTCACAGCTGGCTACCTACACTTCAAAGTCCAGGTGTCCTCCTGGCTTGCACTAACACAAGTAGTAAATGATCTACCCAACACGTATCTTCAGTTCTTTCTTGTAGATATGCTTTTGTTAAGCGTGATTGTTGGGATTCATCATAGGTGTAGCTGAAACAAATTTAAAGGGATGTGATATATGATAAGTCATATTAGATGATTTAATAGTGTCTTTTGGGCTTCAAACTCAATGTTATGAGGTTGTGATTGTTTTCTTATGACCCACGTGGACGTAATTTAACCTATTCCTACAAACAGCAAGTATCTCCTACGGATACTCCTAGTCATACTCATCACTTTCCACTGGAGCATGCAAGGCCATTGAAGTCTTGTATTTTCTTGCTGGAAGATATTTCTGCTCTCCGTTCATATGCGAACAAACAAGTACACCTGCAAAAGAACTTAATAAAAAGAAATTAATCATAAGCAAGAGTTATTAACATGTCTGTGTGAAACTTGAGAATTCCCTTTAAAATTATGGTACCTATATGCCATTGCAAATACACTATTTTCAGATATTTGAATTATTGCTAAAAATGCATTCATATTTTTTAAAAGTCCTAGGAAATGTGAAAAGGCACCTTAGTCTCCCTGGCAAAAGTAAAAAACCCTAGCTTACAAAGTAATAAAAAGTGAATTTTTACATTTGCTCTTGGTCTTTGTAGTTTCAACAGCATGTTTACAATTAGGTCTTTGGAAGTGGGGATGCTTTCCTTAATTTCTGATGTCTAGATTATATTTATGATATTACATAATCATTTTTTAAAATGCATTAAAAGCATTCATCAGTTTTAATTTTTTTATAAATACATCTAGTGTTTTCAGATCCAGGAAGATGTATGATTACATACTTGAAATTATGTTCAACCACCAAGCAATAAGAGAGTGAACGAAGAGGTCTTCCTCCCAGACAAGAACTGGAGGAGTCAGATATTTGTGTGGCCTTATTCTCTTGGCTGACCAGGACTTTTACATGGAGGAGATCAAATGTTCTGAAGGCAGATGTAACTTTATTCCTGATGTAGAGCTCGGACTACATTGCAGTCTGAGAGAAAATCCCTCAGCAAAGTGGAAAGGATTTTTATAGAACAAAGAAGCTGAAGGTTAAGATGACCAGCTGACCAGGAGCTACGTGTAGTGACTCTGAGAGGAAGCAGGAGTTTCTGAGATCCCTCAGCTGTACCTTTAGTGGTTGCTTTACCACTAGCAGAGAGGACAATCTGGAAAATTCTGCAGGGGACTGCAAGGGTTACTCACACCTCCTGCCTGACTGTTCCTGTAAATTTTTTCATAGTGACTTGTGACAGAGAAAACTGTCACATGGAAAGCAAATCTCTACAGCTGACTCCAATTAGGCACTAATCCTACGCGAATTTGCTTGGAGTGGGAGAGGCTAGAGGAAAGGGGAGGAGAATGCAGCGGCAGTACTTCAAGATCCAGCTTTTTCTAAAAGGAAGAGAAACAATTCCAAATAAAAAGATTGCATATTAATGAAGGTCCAAGAAGAAATTTGCTCTGAAGGGTGTGTGAACAATTTGTTAAAATAAGGCCCCACGAAGAACACAGTTTGGGGATGTCTCCCTAGGAGCCTTTGTTTGTTGAAAGAATAAGAGAACCTATGAGAAAAACTAAATGGGTGCAAGATACATATTGACCATCCTCTTTTAAGAGGTTTGGCAAGATTTCCTGGATTGTCCTAGTCAATATCTGAGACTAATTCAGGCAATGTAACTAGCCTGGGAAATATGGAAATATTACAGTTCAATCTAAAAGTAGAAAAACAATATAAGACTGGGATAATATCTTTCTGTCTATGTCAAAACACAACTTAGCATTGTTATGGGTCAGCAAAGGACTAGCAAATTATTTACCTTTCCATCTGTGACAGTTTGTGATGAATGTATTTACAATGTGTTGTCCATATTTCCTTACTCTACCTAACTTTCAGAAGACATTGATTGCTTATTAAAATGTTCCTTCTATAGGATATCTTCTTGAAAAGCTGTTTTCTGGTCATTTAGAGCATACTGTATTACGTATGACTTGAACAATTCACAGCATAGTTTTCAATACTTCTTCCAAAATTTGTGAAAATATATCGTTTTGGATTCACTTTTGCAGCTGTTCAGAAGACATGCCAGGCAAAACTATGAAGAAATTCTTTATGACCCAAAGTGAATAATGACTCTTTCTTCAACATAAATACCTCCGCAAGTAAGAAAAAATGAAAAAGTGTTAACTAATTTGTACTATTCCCATGAAACATTTCTTTAATATTCTGGTGTAGTATAATTGATTAGAACCATTGTTAAAAATCTTTCTAAGTATTCTGAATTTAATGAGTGTGATTTACAGCTACCCCTACCTATAGAACCAATTTTATATGAAGCTGAAATATTTCTGTTAATAAAAAACAACAATTATTGCTCATGTCAGGCAAAAGAAAGCATAAAGATGTTTAAAACATCTTCATGGATTTCTTCAAAGTAGTAGTACATCAAAAACTAAAAATTGTAAATATGTTTGGAAACAGGTAGCAAAGATTTTTTAAAACACATCACATTTTAATCTTTGAAAAACTTTCTCTTTAGAACAACTACGAACATTAGAAATTTTATTCATCTTTTACAGGATGTCCAGAATTATTTCCTGAACTGATCAGCTTTGTACCTTTTAAAGATTTAACAAATAGAATTATTTTTCCATGTTAATTTAAGAAACTATATGAATTGTTGTGTTCAATTGATTAAGATTTTGTACATTTAAGTAAAATAATCTTTTTTTCATTAAATCATTACTTACACAGTTTTTCAAGACACTCAAATCTCATTGCTAATATGGAAGTGTTGCTTAGATTTTTGCCACAATTATTCTCAGTCTCTGACTACTTTACTGTTGTCTGTGCTGTTCTGAAAAAAAGAAAAAATGCGTTGTCATAAAATTTAAAGTTTCAGTACATGTGGAAAATTGGGAAAATTGCTTCTTAACATTCTGTTCTTACATCTGTAGTGCATCATTTTTTGAATGGTTTGTACATTAAACTTTGTACTTAATATTTTGTACTTAAACTTTTCTCTCTGACTTTCATTGCATAGCATGCATTTCCCTGTTGTTTACAAGCACATATTTCACATATGATGCTGTTAACCATTGCTTTCATATTGTGACAGTAAACTTTTCTTGCACATCTTTCCCACTTTCCTTATATTTTTGGCTTTCTAAAATCTATCCAATGATACAAAATCTTCTTTTTCCATATTTATGAAAAATGGTGGGTTATTTTGCACAGTATACCAGAGAACTCTATAAACATGTAATATTCTCACATTTATTACTTAATGGTGTTTGTACAACTCTTGGCAATCTTCCCCTAAATTGCTTCCTCATATTGTCTAGAATAGTTTTAAAGATGGTCATAATTAACAACAAGTGGGTTTTTTTTTAATTTTTGGGTTTAATTCAAACTTATTTTTTGTTTGTTGATTAAATTGTTTTCTGGTTACTGTATTCAATTTTCCAAAAAATAAATCCATGATCCAATGAATTATATTCTTTCTATTACCCTATTTCTCTTTAAACTAAATTGTTGGAGGCTGATATGAATATATAGACAAAACGTGTTGGTATGTGATAGATAGGTTCTTATTAGCCTGCATTTGGGATCACTATGTTATTAATGAGTAGGAGAGCCATGAACGAGCTATACAAGACAACTAAACTGAGTGGCAGAAAGATATATTCTTTATGATGCTACTGTTTTTCCCAGGATTTGAGGGTGTCCATTGTTCATTGGCTGGTTTGCAAGGAGCATACGTGGGACAGTATCCCCTCTAAATGAACACGAACAAAAGATAGGAATTGCACAGGTACTTGTTTTGAGTCAGCCTGCAGTAAGCAGAGGCTTGTGACATTTCTCTGCTTCATTCCACCAGAAGCCACACCCAAAACCCAAACCACTAAGCTTCCATCACTCTTTAGTTCAGGGAGAGAAATATCAAGTAATACGTTTCTACTTTTTTCAGTACTGTTATAAGACAAAATAGGCTGAATTTTCATTGTACGATTCCTTTAATTCTTCATATATTTTAAATGTCCTCACTGCTCTGCTAGTCCCTGAATGAGTCATTCTGCTTTCCTTATTGTCTGATTCTTTTCCCTTTTTTCTTCTGTTTGCCATATTATGTGTAGTAATATGCATGTAATTTTTACTGTTACTTTTCTTTCTTCTAGGCTACTTTGTGTCTTTAAGGAATGAAACTGCTCTCTTCAAATCTATGTCCTGAAGAGTAAGCAAACTTCTTTTTAACAAGGTAAAATCTTTTAAGCAGTTTACAGTTTCCGTTTCCATTTTTCCTGATTTATGAAATGTTTCTCAGCAAAGTTTCTGTCCTTGACAAGCTATCCTTTTCAAAATCCAAAACGTATATAATAAACCCATGACATATTCTATTTGCACGCATGCTTATGTACTCAATATAACATAAAATAGATTGTGACAGAGGTCTTGTATAAACACACACCCCCTTGCTGAATATACATTTATTTTTTTAGAGTTTAAAATCGGTCTTTTTATTTTAGAGGTTCCTATGACAAGCAAATATCAGCAGAGTGAATGTCCTGCAATATTATAGGAGACTTCACCGCGAAACTCATAAGCTAGCTTTTCTCTTCGTCCTTTCTCACTTATTCTGTACTGCAATTGTTTACAGAACACTCATAAGCTTCCAAGACAATCTTCTCCTGAGTTATCAATGGTTCAGAAATCTGTGGATTTTTTTTTTAGAGAGGGTTACATTTTTTTGCCCTTCTACTTCTTCCTCATTGCTTCCCCCTTTTGAGGGGAGGACCAATGAATTTAAGCAAGGGGGAACTCGCACCCTTTTTTAGTATCGGTCTATGCTATTATCTGCCCTGCTGCATACTGCACAAAATCCAGAAATTATGTATAAACCCATTACACAGGCATGCTATTTGCTAGAATGATCAGGTGTTTTATTAGTCGAGACACATATTTTAATTGTCATCTTTAGGTTTCAGTGCTGAGATAATCGGGAGCAATTAACAACCACTGGGATCAGAGGCGATTTTTTAAAAAATGAGATCCTTCTTTCTGGTGCGTATTTGCATGACAGCTTAACCCAGAAACTGTGCAGTCATCTTGTGCAGCTGGCCCATCATATTGTGCTTCAGAAGCTGAAGTTTACGTCAAACATAATGAGCTTCTCCAGACTTTGCAGGAAAAAAAAATGGTGTGGTTTCTAATTAAATTGTGTGACTTAGAGTATTTGGGGTTTTTTTAATGCCTGTTAAAAAATAGAGGGCTTGATTGTCTTTATATTTACTTTTGGGCAGTAGTAGCATAAATCCAGGGGTACAGCACTGAGTAATGGCCTTTCTAATCAAGCCCCTGCTTGGTTATTGCATCCCAGTATTTGTGGAACTGAAGATGTGACTTACTGGCACACAGTATGCAGTGGACAAACATCATTATAATGCTTCAGATTTTATTCTCAGTTTAAGTGCTTGAGTTTATGTACCTCTCATTTGCCACTCCACAGAGGTACCCCTGGCTTTTGGACCTGGAGGTGAAATTTGTCTTTGATATGATAAAGGCCTGAAAGTTGCACAAAATAAGTTGCATCATTAAATGTTGCAGAAGGCTTTCAGACTCTATAATGGAACACTGTTGCTGCTAGTTTTATCCCTAAAATAAAACATATTTATTCAACAACAGCTTCCTATGCCTTGTTGAATTTCAAAGAAGGAAGCTTATGTCCTCTTAAATGATCATGTTTCCAAAGGTTAAAAGGTAGATCAAAATTCAGCCTCTGCCCAGGAAATGTTCAGAGTTCTCTCTCTCTGCCCAGCCTTTTCTTTGTCCTCCAGGGATATCTTAGATTCAGCATAAAGTATTGATATTTTACAAAAAGAGAAGTAAAAAAGAATAATCCTTAAATTTTCTATTGAAAATGCTGTGGAGACAGAGTCCCAGAGTGCTAAAAAGAGGTTAAGATTTTTTTTTCTTAAATAGAGATGGCAGAAAAACCTCACCGAGCTTGCAAAAATCAAAAGAACATAGAGACAGTCCTGCCACAAAAAAAATACAAAAAAAAAAATCGGGAGTATTGCGGTGAGATATTCTTTAAATGGATTGCTTAACTTTGCTTTATTTGGGCAAGGTAGTGTTAAAAGTATCTCTTCAGACCCTGTAAAAGTAAGAATAGGTTTCAGTTATTTAAGTTGAAATATCTGTACTACTTGCCTGGAATAGTGATGGAGGATGTCAAAGGGCATTCCTAAAGCTCAAACAAGCATTAATAGCACCTTCAATATTCTTGCACACAGATTTAAACTCTTCGTTTGACATCTGTATGGAAGCCAGAAAACTTGGTCTTGGAACCATTCTTGCTCAGACCCTGGAGGGCAAAGAGAAGATCATTACACATACTCCTCGTCTGCTGACTTAAGTGGAATGAAATTATGTAGTCTTTAAAGCAATAGAAGCACCATTTATAGTCAGGGCCCTGCGGCAGTATGACCCTTCTTACTCTAAGCTGTAGTTACTGGCTATGCCAGTAAGAGACCCACGGCTAGGACTCCACCTTCTCTCCTCATTACAATGACCTTCTTTGTAGTCCTCGACCCGCCATGTTTTTGATAGCGATGCCACACAGCCAACTGCAGAGCACAAGAAAGAAAGAAGAAGAAGAAAACATGACATTTGCAGAAGATGTATATAAAAGTCATCCCTACATGTCAGTCAGACTAAAGCAGCCATTTCTTGTTCTGTGCCCAACCCATATACAACACGCTGAACAGCTTCCCATAAACACTTCCAGTTTAAAATATTAGGAAAAGATTAAAAAGGCAGACCTGAGACTAGCAATTCATTTTCTTTCAGGTTATAAAAACCTTGTTTCTGTCAAAATACTCACTTTAGCTGTTGTTCATTCTTCAGTGCCTCTCTTCTTTCATCTTTTGAGTTAAAATTCAAGTACATAAACAGGGCAGTGAGAGAACTCTGTCTTTTCTAAAGACTGTCTACAAGATTGTGCCTCCAGGGGTTTTAGTCTCGTAACTTTCACACATATAAAAATGAGATAATCCACCTACACCTAAAAAAATTCACTGATCTTAGAGACTCAGTGATCACCTTCATCTAAGCCAAATTTACTCACAGCAGCCTGGTGGCGCCTACTAAATCAGAAGTCAGGCTTCGACTTTTTTTAATTAATTTAAGCTAGCATTTTTATAACTGTTAGTGGCTTCAAGGTCTTCCCTTTTGTTCACCAACCAAAGACACCTTGAGTGAGTTGCCTACAGTCCCAAGCAGCTGGTATTTGAGCTGACATTAATGGAAGATGTAGACCTTCCGGACTTCCAAATTCAATCTTGCACTAGATATTTTACAATTTTTAAAATGTGACATTTTTGAAAAATTTTGTTTCAATTTCCAGTCATGTGGCTGTGAAAATGAGCTCTCCAAAATGTAAACTGACACCATATTGAACATTTTACAGCCAGATAGGCACCCTAGGTCTTTAAGAAATAGCTTCTTTTAAGTTGAAATCTCTGAGACTAATTATGAACTCTTACACAAAACACTATTAAACTAACCATAAATCAAGCAGCAACCAGGACCTTCTGGGTCTTCTGGGACTTTGAGGAGACCACACAACAGAGACTGGAAACAAGCGCAATATTTACTACACGAATTAGTGGGAGGTTACATTACTAGGGTGGTGTTCAAGGTTCTCTATTTGTGTTGACTCCGCTTAGGATTTAGAAACTTTGGAAGGGGACTTCTATCACCCAACTTCATGTAATGCACAGTTTCTATCTAAGGTTTAATTTCTAGCTATACTCAAACTAGAAAAACAGGCTGTACTTCTTATCAGTTTACTTGTACCTTAGAACTACAACAGTTATCTTCTGAAAAAAACTTTTTTCCCCACATTCTGACCTCTCAAAAAAAATAGAAAATTTACTTGTCTATAAGATGTTTTACATACCTTCTGATTTCTTATGTTCCAAAGAATGGAGATATAGAACAGAGCTCTGGTATTATCTAAGAAGGACTGTATGAGACAAATTTCAATTGAGCAAATCCAGTTTCCATCACCTGAATATCTGTTCTAAGATTTTTTTTTCCAATAACATCTGTCCTTGACAGTATGCCATAAACAAATCATACTCCTGAGTACTTGCAGCCATTCATATACTCCTCCCACTGCTTCTAGTCGACAAGATATTTGCTAAATTCAGAGAAGTCTAGATTTAAGATCTGGCTTTCCTGCTTTCTGTTCTCTGTCTGTGAACACACCAGAAAACAGTAACCATTTCCAATGCTGTTTTGTAGTTGTAGTGGGGAATTTATATTATCACTAATGGAAGAAGCTTTGTATGGAAAATAAGCCTTACATTACTACGTGCTTCAAGCTGTAAAAAGTGCTTGAGAGCTGTTTAGTTAACATGGCACACTGGCAGAAACTCAGGCTTTCAAAACAAGACACAAAAGTAAACAAACCATGTAAGAGGTATAGTCTAAATATAGTAGACCTATTTCCATACTTAAGAGCCTTTATATGACACTACGTATAAGGATATAACTGTGAAATTCCCTTTAATGCTAATTTGAGACTATTGAATGTCTTGCTGTGTAGTTCCAAAGTTAAGTCTCCAAGTACTGTGCTAATAATACACCCCAAGATCCATATCCACCCCAAGATCCATATCTTCTGATTGTATTGAACTGTTTTCTGCAATTAAATGATTTCCCTTAAGAAAGCTTAAAGCCTCTGAAGTGAGAGATGCTTTTATAGGTTGTATATAGGATGCAGAAATCTCAAATATTTAATGTCAGAAAGAGGACCTCATTACGGCCAGAGCCTGGGCTGAGTTTTTTATGCCTTATAAAAAAGATTCTAAAATTTTCCCAGATTTTTAACAGCAGTGCTCAAACATGCAAGAGAAGGCTAAGAAATCTGAGCACCTTAATCATGAAATGTTATAGTTATCTGTAGAAGATGAGCCTGAAGTAATAGGAGCACTTACTGTAGAAAATGTTGTTATATTTTATTTTGCGAAATCTCCTGATGTCCAGTAGATGGGGGTGGGTAGGGGAGCCTGTGTAGCAATAGTGCACAAGGAAAGTGATGTGTTTGCTAAGCTGATCAATAGCATGATTAACTTGGCCAAGGAAAAGACTGATCAATCTTATTATTGATCAGCTTAGCAAACATATTAGTGTGCCTGTGTAGCATGGCTACACTGTGTCTATTAGTGTTTCATCAGGATATACATGCATCGAGTTATTCAAATGATCTTGCAACAGATGTGTACTGTTTGTCCAGAACCAAAGCAGAGATAAATTGGTCACAGTCTCTTGCACAAACGGCAGAAACCTGACATTAGATTTATACATTTTAAAAAGTAGATTATTTAAATATAGAATGTAAAATAAATCTTCCCTTATCACAATTTTTTTTACTGAATCTCTATGACAGATAGTTGTATTTCTTAAAGCAGTTCAATTCCTGTTTTGACTTTTTTGGAAAACATAATTTCTCAGTTCAACAAAGACAAACAAAATAGTTCTCCTGTAATGCTTCCTGAATTCTAAAACGTGCCTTTTTTTTTTTTTCTCCAATGGCAATGTGGTGTTAAAAGCCATACTTTAAAAACTGATGTAGCCTATGGATATAAAAAAATTGAACTGGGATTGTATAAGTGAGTTGGTGTTATCCAACTGGATTCAGATCTAATCAATCAGCTCTTGTTCAAGGTTAGATGTCTGTGAAGATTCATTTTTTAAATCAACTTGAGTATTTGTTTGTTTGTTGCTAAAAAAGGACTCCAAAAGGTTTGCCTTTCAGAGGATAAATTTTAAAAATGTTGTAGAACGATTTATATGTATTTCCATAACAGAAAGGATTTATAGTTTTAGATGCTGATTATAAGTCTTCTTCTGTTATCTCTCTCTATCTTTGTCTTTCGGTTTGTCTGTCTCTTTCTTTATAAATTCAGTCTTCATGGAACACCTCTGGATTCAGTAAAATTCAATAGAGAGTGAATTTTTCTTTCAGTGTGTTATTTAAAGTGAACTTGAAGTAATTCAGAAAGTTGTTGCACTTTCATAACTCTCAGTTCTTTCCTTTTTTCAGCAGTTACCACATATTATGTCCAGGACTAGTTTTGGAAACATGTATATAGTTACATGCAGAGAAATTCACATCATTAAGGCTTAGTTATAGCATTACAAGTCACACTCCTTCTCTGAACATCTGAGGGCAGGGTAGGATCCCTGCTTTCATAACAAGCTGATTATTACAGTTACTAACAATGCTTAGACACTCACACAGTGTCCGAAAACCTGAAGTAACTTCACTGATACTAATTCAGAACAAATATTGATTTCCATATGTAAATCCCAGAGTACAGGTTCCTGGCAACAGGTCGACCATGAAGGAAGATGCCACAAGAACTTGTAACCAAAGTGAAGCCACAAATGAAAGATGCTGGTGACAAGAAGATGTATTCAGGCTAGGTAGCAGACACAGCAGTCCAGCATATCACCTGCCAGTCAGTCTTTCTAGACAAATGTATATTAATGCTAAGCTGAACCCTAACATGGCCTTTTCCTCATTTTTTTTTTCTGCAGGGTTGTGTGAGGTATCGTAATCACCCTCATGGAGGACAGAAAAGGGGAAAGGCGCAAATACCTTGGAGATATACCTTTTCTTGCTCATACAGGATTGTGCCATTGTGCATGAAAACCAAGTATTTTGTCTTCAAAGGATTCACTTTACATTTTTGCCATCTGAGTCTTGCCTTTAAACTTCTACATCAGAGAGCAAATCCATTATATCTCTTAAGGTTTCTATTATGGATTTATGCCAACTCTCTTTACGTGTTTGAAATACTTTTTTCTGATAATGATATGTATTCGTCTGTATCCTAGAATTTCAATACCTTATTTAGGGGATGTGGAAACATATTTTAAAACCTTTCTTTTCAGTTCCGCTGTTGCTCATATGTGTTATTTACATTTACATCTGTCCTGAACAGCCCATCCACATTTCCATTATTTCTTTCCAGCTGGTACTTTATTTCAACTTCTTTAAAGTCAGAGTGTGGCAGACTTTCCATCCATCATTGTCTAAGAGCTCTTAATTTGGCTACAGAGAGTGTGAAAGCAGGGTAGAATGCTTTGCTAAGTCACAGATATAGGATCAGACAAGCTTTTGCTAAGTCTCTCAGTAATTATTAGAGCTCTTTGGAACCTACTGGCTTCAGTTTGAATGAGTTTGGGTGAAAATTACTGAGGCTCAGCTTGTACATTTTCAAGACCTCTAGCTTTCACGTCACATTCTGAATTAACATGAAACCAAAAATTCAGGTGAGATGCTTTGAATGCCTGAAAGACTTTACATATTGTTGCACAGTACTCCCTCGTATCTCTCAGCCCCGGAAAAGACAAAAGCCATTGACAGAAACAGCAGCACAAATTAAGAAAATGCTATGATTCTCAGAACCTGAAAAGGCAGAAACAGAGAAGTCACCCAGACTTGAAGAGGTACCTTACTTGAACAGGATCACAGGAAGGATCATACCTATCCTGTACCCAAGTGGTATTGGAGGTTCAGCTACACAGCAATGCTGTCCTGAAGACTTAAGCAAAGAATACTGTAAAAGACTATCCACTTCTGACATAGGTGGTTCCTCATATGAACTTGCAAACACCCGCTGAGAGACTCACTGTGATCTTTTGTGCCAGGAAGTAAAAGACAGAGGTTTTTGAGCATGAAAAGCACAGTTTAAAGAAATCCAATTCAGATTTGAGTGCTTGAAGCCTGCTGTAATTGAAACCTGTCCTATTCCTCCCACAGATGCTGACTTTTTGCTTATGCTGCTTGCTGCAAATGCTCATGGTGTTGCAAAGCCAAAGACAGTTTCCCAGATGGGTGAGAATAATGCTAACTTAAGGAGTATTTCTCTGGTATTTTTTTTTCTGGTGCAGCCTTTACCCTGTTAATTTTATTTTACCTTGAAGAAAATACAACATTTTTGTCATATTCATGGACCATTTAAAATATGATGGTACTACATGAAATACACTGCTGGGTAAACATTGACTTCTTAATTCAGAGCGCTTGGACAGTGACACTTTTTCTCATCATGTAACAGACATGAAGTCCAGTTCTTGAAAGGTTTCAGCAGGCATGTTTGCATGGATGGATAAAAACAGAGCCAACCTCAAGCTCCCCTTTTTTCAGCCTGGCCAGGCAAAAAAATTTAGTCCAGAATAGAGGCATTAGCACAGAGCAGTCTAAGCCATATGCCTCATCTTTCAACAGAGTGTATTAGCTTAGATGCAGTGACTCATGAAAGCATGTGTAGGTCATACTAAATTCAGTGGACAGATTCAGGTGATTATCTTCTATTAAAATATTAAAAGGTTTAGCCCTGATTTAACTGCTCTGTTCGGTATAATTTTTTACAGATTCTTTCCTTTCTTCAAGGACATTTTTTTCCTTATTAAGGTTCATTTTGCCATTGACATGACCTGGCAACAGACAACAGAATAGCAAGAAATGGCACTGAATTACTTTGCTAAGCATCTTGACTGAGGGAGTAGAAAATGGGTGTCAAATGCTCACACCACAAACAGCTATTGAGATCAATACTGAATTTCAGACTGAGTCTTATTTGTACTGATTTGAATTTTTTTTTTAAAGCACTAAAAATGATGTTGAAGATGGCTGGGTTTATGGGAACACCATAATATGAGCTAAGCCTCAGTGGCAATATTTAATAATTCTGATCTCCAGGTGCTTTTCTGACATTTTCTGAAAGTTTTTCCAGGAGACTACAAATGGTAGATAGTCAAATTAAAAAACATCACTACGGATATTACAATTCTCTTTCTTAGCTCCTTCAGTCTTTGTCAGTTTACTCTACACCTAATGTTTAAAGCTATGTAGTGGACTTAATAGTATACGAAGAAATTCTAATCTTACCACTCAGTATTACTGAAATTCAAAAAGGCTTTTGCTTCTGCCTTTTCCTAAAACGCTTATGTAATTTTCTTTTGGCTTTCTATTGAAGAATATCTGTATCCATGAGCTAGAACTCTTTCTTTTCAACATTCTAATACTGTAATTTGCAGCACTTTTATTTCCTGAAGCAGAAACAAGCCTATCACTCTCTCTTTTCTTAGTAACCAGGGTGTAACACACTAAAGCTCAAGTCATCCTCCCAGTAGTGATAAAACTCCATATGATCATGAACAAAACCAACCAACTATTTTCAGTCTTATTAATAGTTGTTTCTCATAGTTGTTACTCTGTTCTCCTGCCACAGAAAGCATTTCTATTTTTATTTTCTACACGTACCTTTCTCTTCCTTTTAAACAGAGCACTGAGCTTTATAATGTCCCCTTGTTCATCAGCTTCATAGACACCATGCCACATCATACACTTGATTCTGACTCAAATGACTGTGACTTCACCCCATCTGAAGTGGTCCTAGCACTGTATTTCTTCTCTGGTATCATTCCTATTATGGCCTGGATAATTGTTTTGGTTCAAGTAGAGATATGACATACCAGCATAAGGAATTCCCATCAGGTATGGATAAGCTGTGACATATTCTGAACCAATCAAATACAATGAATCTGCAAAATCGCAACTGGATTTTCCCCTACTTTTCTGTAACGTTTGTATTTTGTCTGTCTAACTTTTGTTACCATAACTTCTTGTTACAAGTCACTGTATATTTGAGTTTACTTGATAGTTGGAAACAAATTTCTAAGGTTCATCCATGAAAGGACAAGGATTTAACCATACACAAATGTGAATACAAATCACATTACACTGGTTAACTGTTAAGTTTGCTTAAGTAATCCCAGCATATAGAGGATCAAAAAGGTAGACAAAATGATATTTACAAGAATTTATAACAAGCTCGTACTTTGTACAGTTTATCTCAGTGCATACATGGTCAAAGCAAACTGTTAGAATGTGATACTATCCTGAAATTCAGTATTCACAATATGACAGCTTGGTACCCATGTTATCTTTAGTCCAGTCAAAAATTAGCATGTAGAAAGTGTGTACAATCTCATTTCCTGTCTCTGAAGATTATTTCTCTGCTGTTTTTGATCACTCATTAATATAAAAAACTATTGGGTTTTTTTGTTGTTCTTATACTCCACTTTATTCTGATTCAAGTGCATTGATTTCTCTTTAAACAATCACTTAGGTTATATTGCACTGAAGCATATGGATTCTGAGTATACAGCCAGCCAAACTAGTCAATTTCCTTTGAGCCAATTTTTTGCTTCCACGTTATATACAAAAGAAACTAAAATTAAAAAGACAAAAGTAAGATTCATTGTAATTGCCTCACACTTTTCTCCCACTCTTTACCACCTTAAAAAGCTGGCTGGTACTATGCATTCACATAGTCCCCAGGCAAACATCTACAGTCTAAACAGGTGAAGAAAATTGATTCTACTTTGCTCCTGAAAAAGGAACAGATACAAAACTGAGCCAAGATTCTTCAGAATGTCACTGGCAAGGCCAAGAATAGAACCCCAGTGTTCTAAATATCTATTTTGTACCTTACACAGAAAATTATGCAGAAAAAAAAGAGGTCTCTTTTCATTTAAGTATTATTATAATCGCCTAGTATATGTTCTGGCCAATCTAAATATGCCCGGCAAAATAAGTTTTTTGGCATGCCTCAGTTTTAATGTGATTTTCTGAGTAAAAAAATGTGATTGATATATCTGTATTGACAAAGTCTTCTGAGAAACTCTATGGAACTCATCCATCTGATGTGATTATTCAAGTTTTGTACTCTACAATTAGAGATCAGCAGGTCATCCCATCAGAAAAAGTATGATCGGAAAAAATAGAAATAAAACTTCTTTTTGTAGAGAAAAGTGGTGGATTTTGTACAAGGAAAATGTCAGGTATCAGCCACCGACCATAAGATGGTCAGACAGAACATGGTACACTGTGTGGTTCATAAGTTCAGCTGTGCTTACTCTGAACTGGATGCAGAAATCTACAAAAAGCAATATGGCAACTGATTTTATGATAGTTAAATTGTCATACTTGCACTTGGTAATAAATTCTGCAATAGGACGTCTGTCTGGAAGGAATCACGGGTAGTAGGGAAGCAAGACATTTAGGAGTTTTGTTTGATTGCTTTCAAAGAGTTTTGGGTGATGCAATAGTTGATAAGAAGATAAATTTTCCATCAAGCTTAGGCATAATTCTTAAGCATCCTTTTTTTCATTCTGAAATAACACATGGATTTTAAGAGATGACCCTCAGAAAGTGTTAAAATGCAGTTTAAGTTACGTGATTCACCATTCTGTTTTTTCCCCTTTTACTTTCTTGTACTTTATCTGCAGTTAACAGAAATTTTTGGCTGCCCTAATTCAGGTAATCTAGCTGAAAATGCTATGTTTTGAGTCCTAAAGGCAAAACCCAAGGGTTCCCACACTGAGAACATAGGCAGAACCAAGTCTGTACATCTTCTCAGCCTTGCACTGCTCTTTCATCACGCATGTAACTGGGCGAGTAATATACTTCTGTGTCTATAGGCAGTCATCTTGGAATGACACAATCTTGCCTTAAACCTGAGACCTTCCTCATGAAGAAAAATGATCCCGACTGGCTGCTTACACTGAGCCTGTTACAGTCACTGTTTCCATCCAGTAGTGTAAAGCTCCATTCATCTGATCACATATGGGTTAGCTCTTAGGTATTTTTTTGTCACATGGGGCTTACTTTCCTTAAACACAACCTGCATTATCAGGAGCTTGTATCCTGACTAAGTTTCTCTCCCTTGCTGTTGTTTTCACCTCTTCCCGCCCCTGAATATCAGTGTTGCCAACAAGTTATTGACATCAACTACCAAATGGTTTTAAAATGCTACCAACCACAGACACATTAAGGCACACATAAACAGTGTAGAAGTAGTGAACCCAACATATAATTTGACAAATGCTTACATATTTGCACATGTGTTTCTGGGTGTGTGCATATATATATATATGTATGTATATATAAACATTCACACAAATAAATGCAAATGCATGTTTAGATGCATACATGCAATCATATACAGGTGCAAGTCAACAGAAATGACAAGTCAAGGCTACATAATTTTAACTCAAAGTTACTGCTTTCTCTACTAGAAGGCAAAGAAATGTTTACATTGATCACAAAGGGCATGACCTAAAGTCATCATCTAGCTTTCAATAATAGTTTAAGTGGTACTGGGTTTGACAGGGCAGCTAAACACAGTAGTGAGGATGTACATTCAGAGTCATGCACATGCTAGCTCCACGACCACCAGTTAGCTGAGGATTATTAATCACAATAAGGAGAACTAATGGGTACATGGGAGAGGGACTGCTTGTGTCTCGGTGGGTGGAATCATGACAGAGCTGTCAGCAGATACGTAGTATAAGAACGAGTGTAGAGTTGTTTCAGGCAAATAGTTCATATCACTGTTTTAAACTGTTCATGAAAGTCACTGCATATAACAGAGAATGAAGTGCTTAAGCAATGGCACCAGAAACTTCAGGGATTTGCTTAAAATTCAGCATGCATATTCCTAACAATCCAGTACATGTCTTTAAAATTTCAATGCACATCTGTGGGTGAATGCATGTTTTTTAAAGCTCTGCTTCACATTGTCCTAAGGTTCTCCACAAATGGTATTAATGTTAATGAGATCTCTATAGTCCTACAAAAGAGGTCATTGAGCATTACGTTTCATGCAGCCATATCATTGGGTTTCAGGTTATGCAGCGGTAAGCCCTAAGAGATTGCCATTGTAGAAAGAGAATTGACTGAAACACAAAAGATCTGGAATTTGGTTGAAGTTAAATTTCACACAGTTCAGATTTTTAACCAACAGTCCTGCAAGTTAATTTTCTGGGACAATTTTTTTATCCTTCCCCGCTTTGAGATGATTCAGTTCTCCAGATCTCTGAGAAACGACTGTAGTCTAGGGCATCTCTCATTTCTCCATATTTCGGAGCTCATTTCACTGTGTGCTAGTAATGAAAAACAGCTCAAGACAGCTCTTTTTTTCTGAAAACAGGAATTCAAGAAGAATGAGGAATGTCCCCAGATTTCTAAAATCAAGGCCTGGATGTAAGTAAAAAAATAGGGGCCATTTCCTTGGTGTGGATAAAGTCAGCTATGTACAAAAGCATTGAAAACGGTTGTCGATAACATTGTGTTAATATAGATGGGGGGGAGGGGAGCAAAAAGAAAAAAAAAAGCTTTATTCTCTTTTTTAATAGTCAACCTGCAATGTGTACTACCTAAGAGCAGACTAAAAGACACCTCGGTAAAGATATCCACTGGGAATTATCACAGATTCAGACAAGATGCACTATGGGAGAAGGCAATAGGAAATGGGAAAGTAAGTCAAGACTTCCTTTACAAGCATACCAGTTAGAATGGTGAAAACAAACCATAAGATGAAAATATTCTTCAATTTCTAAACTAAAATTGGGGGTATGGGAGGAAAATATTAATATGGCTTGTCTAGCAGCAACAGTAAATAATGTTCTATGTCCTCCTTATGCTGCCAGGAACACCTGCTGGCACAACTTTCTACATTTCAGAAATGTCTACTGGTTAGTTTAGGAGACCTAAATAAAGGGTTCATCTGAGCACCAAGTTCCTGAGTTGTCACATTTTATTTTGCTTCTGTAAAAAAGTGACCTTTCAGGACCTGGCCTCACTTATAGAGAGCAACTCATTTTTTTCCTTACCTTTCTTTTCTTTCATCGCGAATTATTTTTTTTTTCCTCTCAGTCTTTTGTAAATAAGCCGTACACGGCCTTTAGCAGCTGCCATTAGCAGCGCAATACATTCAGAGGTTTGTTATGATGACACACAGCGTAGTTCTTAAAACTGTTTTGCTTTTGAGCGTACACAACCTGTTTTGTTTTCCTGCCTGTTATTTTCCTGAAGTCCTTCCCGCTCCCATTGCCTGCCCAGCAATCAGTACATCTTGGCAGCACGGAAAAAAAGAAAAGCTATGACAACGCCTGAGCAGCTGAAGCCCTCACATGAATAAAGCACTTAAGACGAAGACTGTATAATTAAGTGAAGACTTGCACTCAAGCCTCCCCTTGCAGCGAGGTGGTTATTAAGAGGAGGGAAACCCGCGATCATTACCCAGCAAAGAGTACGATGACTGGCTGCTCGGTGTCAGGCCTCCGGTGGCCGGCTTTGTCACCGGCGCGGAAAGGAGAGTTCACTTTCTGTCAAAACTGGCTTTGCCAAATGTTATCATTTTAAATGCCGTGAAAGAGAGGGAGCTGGGCCTAGGGGTATACACAGCCCCATATGCTGGTGACAGTGATACAAGTGTAATTCTAGACTATTAGAGTGACACATAAGATCATTTCTGCCCCAGAACATGAGACAGCTGAGGGGATTATGCAGGACAGGCTGTCACGCAATAAAATTTTCAGAAATCTGTTAACCCCAGCTCAGACCCGGTGAATATTTTATTGCTTAACACTGAGAAAAAGTATATTTATTAACTATAGAAAGATATAGCCGAGAGGCTGGGCAGATGAAAGGTTACAGGAAAACGAACTCGCTTGATATCCTACCACAAAAAGTAGCGGCGTGATCGTGGAGCTAAGGAGAAGGAAAAATAGCCTCACTGATCCATATTTGCATCTGAGATAGAAATCACAGATAAGAGATACAACAGTGAAATTAAAAAGAATTCTATATGCTCCCGGAGTATACAAGAGTCGCTACAGCACACGGAGTGTATCATATGCAAACCTGATGTTCAAAATTTCTCGAATCCGATTAGGCTCAGGGACACCTAGGCGAGATAGAATTCCAAATGAAATGTGCATAAACTGGGGGCTTAAAGCATAGTGCTTTCTGTTAGCTCAACTATATTCTTCCATAAGAAAACACTGACTTTTTTCCAGAAATCTAGTAATATTTTGTTATACTGAAGTAACAGCATTTTCCTTCTTGCAAGGAGTGCGTATTAACCAAACCCTGATTAAAATTCATAGAAAGCAACACAAAGAATGCACAAGAAGCCTGACTACCAGGTTATTATTCAGCCACTATATAATGTTTGCATTATCCCTCTGCTAGCTATACAAAGGCATAAACATACATGTGCACAGTTAAATCTACTATTTAAAGCTCTTTGATATGTAAGTACTTTTCACTGAAACTAGAGTTGTGTTTCCATTCAACATTTAAATGTTCCTTGCTAGAAGGTAAGTAGCAGAAGCAATTGTTAAGGAACTTTTTTCCCATTAAGAGAGTAAAATATATAGTAAATAATGATTATGATGAAGTCTTAGTGTGTCAACTGGTTCTTCCTGAATGAAAAAGTAAGACTAGGCTTTGATATAAGATTTCAGAAATCATTTAAGAAAAGCCATTGCTACATGTATTATTAATATTTGTATTAAAAACATTCCAAAGTTAGCCTACACAGTTTAATGTAAGTGTCTATGATTACAAGAGACAGCATTCGCCCAACAATGTCACAAAGGTCAGTAGAAAAAAAATAACATGATATGCTTTTTGAAAACTCCCAACATCTGAATACTGTTTCCAGGGTGTAAGAGGAGCCCATGGGGGTGCACTTGGAGAACAAAAGCAACCCTTCTGCTAATTGACTGAAAAATTAGCCAGGTCCCCCTGTGGGAAGCACACAAGACAGCAGCAGATGGAGACAGCTCGGACACCGTGGCAAAAAAAGCTCCTCAAAACCTGCTGTGAATCTGCCTGCAATTATGGGTCACAACACTTTTCTTGTTTAACAGAACACAAGCAAGGCAAACAGAGGACGTGAATGCTGGGAAGGTCATAAACTGACTGTAAATCTATTATTATAGACAAGAAGCACCTGAAGTTCCTTAAAGTGGTCTAAGTTATGTGTTATTTAATGAGGTAAGTCAAATAGCTCCTTGTCAGTGGTGCTGTGAAAGGTTGTTCTGTGTTTGTTTTGTCTCTGACTTACTCTCTTTCACCTTGTTTTGGTTTTTTATAGCATAATTTTTTCCATCCCCAGAATTACGGTTAGCATACTGGTGATTCTGGCTTAATAGGTGGATAGACAACTGAAAGATAGACTGTCAATCCAACATTAAAGAAGGCCTTTTGTCAGTTTGTGGGAAACAGATGTATAAATGTTTACTTTTGATTCCTGAGCCCTTTGTCACTGTCATATCAATCTCACCTGTAATATGGTTTCTTTTAATTCTAAAATTCTTTGATTATAATTTTTGTGATTCAACTCTAGGTACAAAAAAAATCACAAATATAAAAATGAAGAGTCCACTTTACCACTCTCACATATAAAGCTGATGAAATTATTATTTTGGTCTGAAATATCAAAACTTTTATTTTTACTAGAAACATAAAGAACTCTTTCCAAAGTAGTTGAAAGGGGTTATATTTATTTGTATGGTTTCATTCAAAGATATTTTATTTTCTTGATGCACTCAAAAGATAAGTCCTCGACCTGTTTCTTATTTCATAAAGAGTGTCATCGTTATGCTCCAAAAAGGTAAAATCATGGATGAGAGAGGATTGTAGGTGATTAACCATTCATAAAATCTAAACAGGAAGACATTCATAGTCAGTCATTATGAATAATTGATGCAAAATAAATACAATAATGAACATGATAATGAATAAGCCAGTGTAAACATCTGGCTTAAAGTGCGTAAGTAAAATACTTCATTTTATTTTACATTATTTTCCTTCAATTCCCTTATATGATGCTGTCGTCCAAATTAATATGCAACTTCTTACCAATCTCTATTCTTTGGAATTTCATCACCTTCCATGATAGACTTGGGGTAATGTCCAGACCCTATTGAAATTAATGTGTACAGTCCATATAAGTGAATTCATATGTCGCTGGAGAGCTTCATTCCAGGTATTATTGCTTCACCCATTTATAGGCCCCCACTCCTTTGTGTCAGCCTCGAGGATCAGATCCTGAGGACCTCATCCTGTAGTTGCACAAGGGTGGTTCCGCTTTACTCAGAAGCCGTTCCTGCTAATTACTTGTGTGGATAAACACAGGAACACACAAAACTATAGGGCAAGAACTTCACGGGCCTTGGAAAAGGAGCTTTTATCTGCAAGTAGTTTCCCTTCCTGGTTTTACACATGGGTTAACTCTCTAGGGCATTGTAACATATATTGCTTTATCTACAACAAGTACATAATAACAGTTATTTTCCATTTCCCAGGCTTTTTGGATCACCTCTTCAAAAGCACAGTATGCTTATTTACACTTTTTGCTTCAGCTTTCATTCTCCACTGCTGAAATCGATGGCCTTGTTCCAGGGAACCCAAGTGTGTGGCACTGACATTGGCAAGCATGGAACAGCAGAATCATTCTGACCAAAACAGATTTTGCTCAGAACCACAGTTATTCATTTGCTTGTACTAAAATGATTTTTTCTGTTTCTGGCATATCTCATGTGCAGGTGGTTTATTCTGTACTTCTTAGCAAAAATTTTTAATCAGTTGCCTACAGATCCTGAAAAGAAGAAAAGTACATGCCCGCTAGTCTATGTTCTCTACCTGAGTAGATGCTGAATAAATTTATTTTTCCCCATAAATTTTGAAAAGATAACAATACTTGATAAGAAAACAATATGAAATGTTATATGAAACAATATGAAATATTGTTATATTAAAAATATGAAATATTGTTATCTTGATAAGATTGTTATATTGATAAGATAACAACATGAAAGTACAACACTGATAACGCTAGAAAATTATGTTCTTCATTAAGGCAGAAATTAAGAACAGCTTGTAAGATAAGGCTGTCCTACTTTGAGAGGTATCTCCAGTCCTCACTTTCTGTAATGCAAAGCTTTTCCAGTTTATAGATACTCTGGCAAAAACCTCATAGGTATTTTTTTTAAACACCTGTAGAGTGGCAACTGTATTACCTACTTCATCGCATATAGTCTGTTTCTATGAGGTGAGAGGCACTGCAACTTTCTTATTTGTATTCCTTTGTGGGCACCAGAAACTATATCAAGTCTTGGAAGAAAACATGAACCTGCATCACTAGATCCTGTTTGGAAGAAAATATTATCACTATGAAAGGGGCTTAGTGTACTCTTGTTCCTACTGCATACCAAACCAAAGTGGCTTTTAAACTCTTGAGATTAAAGCACTAATTTGGTACTGACTCTCTGTCAGCTCTGATTCAGACTTCCACTGGCAAGTATCTTAGTTTTTTATTGCATTAAATTCTCCATCTATAAAATGGGGACAAGACACACTGCTGGTTATGAGGGTTACAGGAATAAAAATAAGCAGGTTTGTGCCACATTGAATTGCTATATCTACTATTATCACCAGAAGAAAAAAAAAAAAAAACCTGCAAGTGATACTTGGTCCTTTTACCCATGAAATACATAACATAAAGCTCAATACAAGCATTGGTAGCTTTCTCTTTGTTGCAGTTATGATGCTCAAGGTGAGTTTTGTTGGTTTTCCCCCTGGACAGCTCACTCTGCACATATCATAAGACAATATTCACCTATGCATGGGGATTAAATAGGGTTTTTACTTGTACTATTGGTAGGTAGCAAAACTAATATGGAAGTGGTTTCCTTGATTTATGTTGTTACTAAAATGCATAGTGTTTTCCTATTATGCATCTAATCTAAACCGGTGATAATCTAGTTTGTACTCCAAAATTCAACTTTTCTTCTTTGTGTTAAAGTATGTCAGTGTGCTAATTTCGGGAGAATGAGGCTTTCAGTGAAATTGCTGATAAATAGCACCAAATTGCTCTTCAGTCTTAGAGTGAAAAAGACAAAGAGGAGCAATTGTTGAATCCACAACAAAAGTAAACCCACAACCTGCAAGTAAAACTTCTGAATACAGTGCCACAGGTTGAGAGTTTTGAGGAGAAAGAAAAAAATAAAGGTTATTTCTGCTCTTCTTTTGTGAATGGGAAGTGGCATTGCTATTTACAGAACAAGTGATGAGGTTGTGAAATGAATATGGAATCACTCTTCAGTGTGCTAACTGCAGGCTTCTCTTTCTAAACAAGAACATTTCCCTTTTGTTTTTCTGTCTATAAAGGATGTACACTGGCTAAGTGGAATCAGTGAAGCAAGTTGTAAATGAGAAAAGACATAAAAGAGAAGTGATGATCAATGTACAAAAAGCAAAGCAAACCGAAAAGAATTAGTGCAGTGCAATGTCTGCACTGCCATGAAGGGCAGTCATTGCTATGTTGCGCTGCATTATGCAGTCATTGCTGCATTATGTCAAGAAAAAAACAGCAGTTCTGGGTAGTCAAATCATCAGTACATCAAACCATGTCATGCAGTTGCTGTGATGCTGTAATTTTCATGCTACTGTGTCCCAGGCTTTACCATCCAAGCTCTGCAGTAGAAGCAGTAGCTTGCCATGTTCTCTATGCAGTCACTCTTGTCTTATGCAGTGAATAAATACACTGTTTATGGCTTCAAACAGGAAGAAGGTAAATTTAGATTAGATATTAGGAAGACATTTTTCACTTTGAGGATGGTAAGTCACTGGAACAGGTTGCCCAGGGAAGCTGTGGATGCCCCATCCCTGGAGGTGCTCAAGGCCAGGCTGGATGGGGCTTTGAGCAACCTGGTCTAGTGGGAGGTGTCCCTGTCCATGGCAGGGGGGGTGGAACTCGATGATCTTCAAGGTCCCTTCCAACCCATACCATTCTATGATTCTATGAATATAGCTTGTGTTCCTGTGTTATGCCACCCTGTCCAACCAGCAATGTGCTACCAGTTAGGGTACGCTGTGCTTTACAATTCCCGCTGCAGCCTCCACTTTGTTACATGATCTGTCATGCAAAGTCTGCTGAACTTTGCTGTGGCAGATATCCAGACTGTCACATTGTGTTGTTCTTCCCACACTTTGTTGTGAAGCCTGTGCTTGCTGGGCTGCACAGGTAATGGGACACTATGGTTATACTATTTGCTGTACATTACATGCACAGGCATGCAATGTAAATCATCCCCAAAGAACAACAAGGACACGAAATGGCATAAATGAAATAGGTCACATTCTTTTATCCAGAAGATGTCTTACCCCACAAATAAGTAGCACGACACATCAAGAAAAATGCTTTGGAAGAGATATGTGTCTAGACAATCTTTTCACTTTAATGTCCTCATGGTTTTCTAGACTCAAGCAACTTTGCTTAAGAACAATTACAAAACAAGTTCTGAAAACTGGTATTTTGAGGTTGCAAATGTTTCATTATGGCTGCAAAATATTTTACAAATACTGCTTTCTGAGATTCTGACTCCAGTTACCAATTCTTTTTCAGAACCTTTTATTCTGATGCTTCTATTCGCTTAAAATATAAAACGTTTTATGCCTTCTCTAAATCCTTCTGATATACCTTCTGATACACTAGTTTAGTCCTACCTTTTCCCAGACTTACCAAGAACGGAGAAAAATCATTTAGGATCTTCTGTGGAAGACTAATGGTTGATACCAGTGCAGGCAGTAAGAATGAAATCATGCTGAAGACAGTATTTATGATGCAGTGTTTTAGCCTTTGCTCAGGGGTTTTATCTCCTATGTGCCCACTGAGTGCTTTTAGGCTTCTAGTTGAATAGAAGTGTTTGACCTCGATGAAAAAAACAAGCCTACCATTAAAACAGCAAGAAGCTTATGAATTAACATTCTCAAGACTTTCAAGGACTGTTCTTTGAGATGAAAGACATGTCAGAGGTGGAAAACTCCTGTCCAGTTCTGAGGATCTATAAAGTCTGTGTGAATCAGGAGGGATGACACTGCTATGCAGCCTTCTGGGAAGCATGTCAGTCTCTCCTCTTCTCTTACCATTTCCCTTCCCCAGCAGCTTCTTGGCTTCATGACCCTGTCACCAGGTTCTGAATGTGGCATTACAGCGTTCACTGTTTTGGCAATCGGTTTCCATCACACAGCACAGACTGATTAGAAGAGGTAGTCTGATTCAGTGGCATACCAAAACCCTAGTGTTAATCGTTCACTCTCCACTAACTCACAGAATGTCTCCCAAGGCTTGTGTGAAAGATAAATTAAATTCATAGCAGCTCTTGTTTGATACCCTTTCTGAAAGCATGTTCAGACTTTCTGGACTACCATCTGTTAAAATGACCACCTGAGGAATAAATAAATTCTATTTTAACCTTTTTTATGAGACATTTCTCCAAACTGCATCTCTTCTTTGATTCTTAAAAAAAAAAAAAAGAAACAAAAAAAAACCCAAACCAACAAAAACTATGCATTAATAACTGACATGTGAAGACAGATTATTTGCAATTGGATTGACTTATGTTATAAGGAGTTAAAAATGTCTCTAGGGCAACTGCTCTTTGCCTGTTGATTCTTACCATGGTTCCTTGAGGGCAGCACCACAAAGTCTTTGTAGGAACCTTATTTTTGTCAGTATTAACAGAAGTTCAGTGCTTAAACACACCCCATTTGTTGCTTCTGAAAAAACACAACCATACTTCACAATGGAGCTCAGTAACATGTTCTGATGCAAAATACTATAGGAATCAGTCACTGGGTCCGAAAAAATTTGGCAACTCAGAGAATTTTGTTGTGCTAATGACTAAGAGATTATAGCAGACTCCATGAATTAGAGAACAAGTCTTTTGTTCTAAATTGAAACAAAAGCCAAAGGGGAAAAAATAAACAAAAACCCTCAAACTGTGAAAACATCGTTGAAACCAAAATTTAAAAAATCAGTTGGTGCAATGACATCATAATTCATAACTTTTCCCAAAGTTGGACAACATTTTCAAAGATTTTAAATCAAAATATTTGGATAAGGTAAAAGCTGGGTTACAAATTCTAGTAGGGCACACTTTATTGAACAAGTCTTAGTAACTGCTAACATAAATACGTGAGAAACCATGTGTGTATGTATGTATGCATATACTTGTCAGTATTTTGGTCTCTAGTCCTGACCAAAATCAGGCATTTAGAGGTCTGCCCATTTCTAATCCACAAAATAATGGAAATACGTCGCTACGGCTGCCATCCTTATCTCTTTCCATTGCACTTACTGTAGCACATATGGCATGTAACATCAATCTCAAACTCCTGTAATGTCAAAATACAAGAGTATGATCTAAGCCTGAAGTGAAAGCCTTAGCTGATGCTTTTACTT
This sequence comes from Ibidorhyncha struthersii, assembly GCA_013398815.1. NCBI lineage: Eukaryota > Metazoa > Chordata > Aves > Charadriiformes > Charadriidae > Ibidorhyncha > Ibidorhyncha struthersii. The sequence goes on along the minus strand of VZSZ01005265.1, from coordinate 55,367 downwards.
TGGATTATTTTCCTTACTTTAAATCCTGTGGATTTAGTGCATAGATTTGGGGGCTTTTTTTTTTTACGTGCTCATGTCCACTGTGTAAGTAAATATCAATATTGTTATTGCAGTATCAAACAAACAAATAAAATGTACAAAAGCCAAAGTTATTAAAACAACTTTAATATAACTACATTACATATTTGTGGTACAGTCTAATGTTGCAGGTCTAACCTAACTGTCTAGTAGTTTTCCTCACCGGGCCCAGGTTACATATTGGTCATATATTGATTCACAGAAAGAAAAAAAATCATATTTTGATGTCTGAACGTTCTAATCTTCTGGAAACTAACTTATCTGAAAGAAAACTACCATTTGGATGCACCTTTAAGACTTCAAAATTCAAGTTACTTCACCAGGCTACAGCACCATAAAGTTAGCATAAGTTTGACCTTTCTCTCAGAATCAGTCCTGCCACTCTTAAGAACTGTCCAGGCTCTGGAGCTCACTGGAGGCAGAAAACCCAAGCCTAGAGTCTTAACACTGGTCCCAGCTCAGTAACTTAGGCTGTGATGTCAGAGTAGAAGCAATTCCAAGAGTATCATGATTGGCATATGACCAGTCCACTTCAACAGAAGACCATGCTGAAAACTTAGTGATCATTACTGAAGAGTCATGTGTGATCTTTGAAGGAACCATTAGCATATTTCCTATGCCCAAGCTTACGTTTTCCTAAGCATAGTGTGAATAATGCTACCAGCAAGTGAGGAATGTGGATGAAATAATTTAATTTGAAGGAAAATAAATCAGCAAAATTTTGTGTTACCAATAGTATTCTGTCCTACTGATCTACCAAGAAACACAAAAAAAGCTGAGAAGAAGCTTTCAAGGCCAGGCTGGATGGGGCTTTGAGCATCCTGGTCCAGTGGGAAGTGTCCCTGCCCATGGCAGGGGGGTTGAAACTAGATGATCTTTAAGGTCCCTTCCAACCTAAACCATTCCATGATTCTAAGAGGAAGAGTCTACTATGCTTGTCTCCTCCAGGAGTTTTCAGAGGTGAGGATGGCAGAAAAAAAAATATCTTTCAGTGGAGAATTTCCCTCAAATAGGAGTATATCTAGCAGGGTTCCACAGTAGTGCCTCCAATGCTAATCAACATTTTCACAGATAACCTTAAAGCAAATGTGAAAGCCTACCAATAATCTTGTGCTCACAGACAGACTTTGGTTTCATGAGAACAATGACATGAGCAGGACAGTCTGCAGGAGCAGCTCGTGGTAAACTGAGTCTATTGAAATAAAACACGTTTTTGTACAGTCAAATCTGTAGAGATACATCCAGAAGCAAGTAATGTACAGACTGGGGGTACAGACTGGCAAACTGTGTCCTGGAAAGGATCAAGGACACAATAATTAACTAAATGAACCTGAGTCCCCAGTACCAGATTCATAGACAGGGTCAGCTAGGGTGACTCCAGGTTGCAGATACTAAGGACTACTGAACAAAAGTAGTAGTGACTTTTTTGTGACTTTTGTTCCTATTATATATCATATATGGAAACACTACAGGTAGATCTACTGTTTCTATCTGTAATGGTACTTGATAGTTGCCCCAGTGACAGAACAGTAGGCAATGGGCACAAACGGAAACACAGGATATTACCTCTGAATTTACAGAAAAGCTTTTTTTCCTGTGAGGGTGATCAAGCACTGGCACAGGTTGCCCAGGGAGATTGTAGAGTCTCCCTCCTTGGAGATGTTCAAATCCTTACTGCACATGGTCCTGGGCAACTGGCTTTAGGGAGCCTTGCTTGAGCAGGAGGGTTGGCCCAGATGACCTCCAGAGGTCCATTCCAACCTCAGCCATGCTGTTATCCTGTGACAGATTGTCAAAGAAATAAAAGGAACAACAAAACAATGGAAGGTCTTTCAGCGAGAGACTTGGAAATCCCAGTCAAAAATTATTTGG
>VZSZ01005265.1:5917-48417 GCA_013398815.1 Ibidorhyncha struthersii | reverse complement strand
TTTCACAATGCTACACCGCTTCCCCTCCCCAATGCCAGCCAAAAAGCTGAACCTCTCTCTACCCAGACACTTCCAAAAGGGTTGCACAAAACTCCTGTTTACTACCGAAAGGATAAATCATTATTTAAAAGCTGCAGTCTGACAAGTTGGGATCTCTAATGGTCGTGAGCCAAGTCATACATATGGTAATGGCGGAAGGCTAATGAAGTTCAAAATGGCTTGGTGGCATAATATTCATAGCAGATGATCACAGAAAACAGACATCTACCAGAAAGCTGCAGGAGAAATAAAGGTGTACTTAACACTTTATTTAATCAAAACCTCATAGCTAAGGGAAGACCTGAACTTGAAGGAAAGAAGGAAAACCTGAGAAGTCAGTCAGTTAACCAAATTCCAGTAAAAATCACAAATTCCAAATTTCAGCACAGACTCACACCATCCATTTTTAACTGCCCAAAGTTCAGCAACTAGTTCAAATTAGAGGTCTATAATCCCTCTTTAGTCAACAGCAGTGAGATAGGCACAGCAATACTGGGTCCTGCTGGCAATGCTTATCACTTTCCATTAGCTGCAGAAGGCTACCTGACGAGCTTAAAATACTTGCTTTACCTTTCAACAACTGGAATTAGATAACAAAGTCATGATGCAAAGTTCATGAGTTTCTGGTATTCTTTCCATGTATATTTATTTTACAATATTTCAGGCTGATCCTTAGAAAAAGATGTTACTGCTTCCCCCTCAGAAAAGACAAGCTGATACTGAGGAGGTCACCCAAACAATTCTCCCCCCAGACTGGTAACACGGCAGACTTCTCTCCACTGAGCAGACACTGACAATGTGAAGTGTCATCCCAAACCGATGTACAGTCAGTCAAAAACTTGGCCAAGGTAAGGAATATCTACCCGCTTAAATAACTACTCTTGCAGTCCCAAATTCAGTCATGCCTGCTAGTTTAATATTTTCTATCCACATTTTGACATATGTTAAACCCATCTACTCTCAGCTGGGAAGACAATAAGGAACAACTTCTTAATCTGCTTCCAGTCTGTCTAGGGAAACTTCCCCATCTGTCTGAACCTTTTTCAGGGCAATTTCAAGCAAGTAAGCTTACAATCTGTGCCCTGATACGCAAGAAGTGACAACACAGTCATCTGAGAGACAGTAAACAAAAGTTGAGGACCAGTAACTTCTGAAACTTCTCTCTGCTGAAACTGGATGCTCCTAATCTAGTTGAGGTAGGGGAGAATCAAACAGGTTTATGTAAACTACCTTCACCAATGCTTTCCTTTCTTTGACTGTAATCAGGAATACACTAGAAGCTCTAACAGCTACTGCAGCAGAGCCAGGAGATGGGTGTAAAATCCCATATTCTTGTATTAGTTCTAAAAGGCATGAAAGTACATGCTTAATCTCCATTTCAGAGTCCTAATCTACTCCTTTCATCCCAAATCAACAGTTTTACTGTCAAATATATCTGAATTCAGGGCACATTAAAATGCAAGCAAGGGCTTAAGACCATTTTGAGATGCCTGTAGAGACATCTTATGAAAACCTCCTGGAAAAAAACATTCTCTGTCACAGAAGGCGGCTAGTTTTGTCAGCAAATAAAAGACAAAAATACTCACCACAGTATAGCGATAGGAAACACGACCTCCCAAGACCCCAGCAGTTTCTATCCCTGCAGACTCTGGCCATGTCTACATCAACAATCAGAGCAGCACAGTAGGAGCAGACTGTAGAGTGAAAGAGTTTCTCCTGACAACCTGACCTTCATATTGTATTCATTTTAGGGAGAGTTATTTTGTCTTAGCTTTAGTCTAATCCCAAGGATCCAACAGCTATCAGTGGCAGGAACACAGAGGGGCGCTCCTTCCAGTTTAGTTTCACCTTGAAGGGAAACAGTCTTAAAGAAACACACTGACAACATTTCACAGTGTGCACATCTCTTAATTTTCCACATTTCCTTCAAAACTCACTCATGATCCAACCTGAAACGCAGGTATATATGTATCCAGCCCCTTGTCTCTACAGTCACAAGTTTCAGATGTGAGAAAAGGAAGGCAAATGTGCCCAACATGCAGGTTGCAAAAAAATACATATCTATTCATAAATCCTTCTACAAATAATAATTTCATTTATAAAACTGTACAGACAATACTATTCCTTAACCACATTTGTCTACTCGTCCACTAATTATACAAAGAAAATATTATAACATAAATGATCTTTAATCAAAACAATTATTCCCACGAAAGCATATTTTTTTGCTTTTCTGTTTTTAAAAAAATGCTGTAGGTCAATTAGTAAGTAGTAACAATAGTGCATGCTTAGGTGACAAGTGAGAGATACAAAAAGAGCAAAGACGGAAATTAAAAAGAAAACAAACCCAAAACTTTCTTAATCTTAAAACCTTTCTGAATTTTCCTAAATTTTTGAATCATCACCCAAGTATTACTGAATCAGCCTCAGATCTCTTCCCTAAAAACCTTGGCTGCACTTTCGTCTCCTCCCAGCCTGACTGTAACTTGATTGCAAGAAATTCACAACAGCAGCCAACTTCCAAGATGATCAGACTAAGTTATTGTGCAACTTCACTTAAAAGAGCTGTGACAAATGGTAGAAGGGGAAATAGCAGAGCTGAGCTTTGGAGTCTGACATTCACCTGTCCTTCTCCTGCCAGCCCCATGTTGGTTCTATGCTTACCTTGCATCTTCTAAGAGAAATAAAGTACAAATCCTCCAAGCAACATCATTCACTGCATAATTCTTAATTCACTTAGAAGACATCATCTGTGCTGTGCAGTGAGAGGAGCATACATTTTTTTGGAATAAGTAAAAGTATACAATTACTTGACAGTACCACAATGCACCTATCCAGGAAATTAATGTTAGATAACCATAACATTGGATTTTCTAACTTTTGAGTACTTCACAATCATCACACCAAGGAAAAAAATACCCTAAGTGGAAAGAACAATCAATTACAATTTCTCTGTGCAGCTGTAATAACCCTTCTTCTCATGAATCAGCATTAGCAATTTTAACCCTGAATCTTCAGAGGTGTCAGATGTGGCTTTAATGTCATTTATTCCTGCTGTCCTGCACCAGTGGTTCTCCTGCTCTTTGCAGAAGTCACGGTAATGAATTAGCAATATGCATGGTGCCAGCACTGTGGCAGGAGAACTTCCGGATTTCTGGATAGGAAAAGGAAAGGAGAAAAAAGGCTTAAATCTGCTCCCTGTGGTACAGATCTTTGCTACCCTTGTAAGCATGGCTCACCATGAAGACAATAGTGGTGCTCTTGATGGATGTGGGTGAGGAATGGGTTGGTGACCTGGAGCTGGACTAACTTGTTGGCTGCACTCAGAAGAACCTCTGCTGGGCCTGGGCTTGAGGAAGCATACCTCCCACCTTTCCTACAGACTGCACAGGCAGAAGCATCACACCAGGCATAACCTCCAGTTCACACTGGAGTTGTCGTACCAGTTGGGGACAGATACTAGCAAGTGACAACAGAACTTCTGTCCTGAAGACAACTGGTCATTTGTTGGTCTCCAGAAGTATTGATCCAAAATTTGGATCAGGGAAAGCCTGTTGTTTCTCTCCCTTCCTTGGAGATGAAATTAAAAAATTCTTTGTGTAAACCAACAAGGTGTAAAGTCCAGTAAGATCTGATGTACGGATGCTGGAGAAAGCTCTTAGCAAAGTAGCATCTTCATCTTCTGTTCCTGTGTTACGTCAGCTCCAAAGGGCCAAGGTAAATAATCTCAGCAAAGTTCAGGAGGATGCTGAGTGCTGCAATGAATGAGAAGCCTGCCAAGTGTGTGAGACTCCTGCTCAGAGACCAACACTTGGCAGGTGTTTTCAAACTATACTCCCTAGACTATCTGTGTGGAGTAACCGCAGGTGGTCCAGGGAGTTGTTTTCACTCTCCCAGTGCACAGCTGAAACAAGGAGGCGGTCCTGCTTCCTCAGAAAGTTTTAATTGTCAGTCTTCAAGCACAGTTCCTTTGTATTCCTGCCAGAACTCTCGTGTATGCCTGTGCTTGCTTGGGTTGCTGCATAGGAAATGAAGGCTGTTAATGAGTCTCTTCTTTTGTCAGGTGTTTGTCTGCTATACTTTCAAGTGTGATCAAATTTACCAATGACACAGAAATGGGAGGTTTGTAAGCGTGCTGCACAGTGACCTGAAGGTAGTAAAGCATCGGAGGCTACAGGCAGTGCGGGGGAAAACGGTGGTGTTAATGAATACAGAAATCCAAACTCTAGGAGAGAAAACAGAGGGCTTGGGTGCACAATGGGGTACAAAAACAAGCAGCTGTAAGAACTGTAGTAGTATCATAACAACACATCGTTATTTGCTTGATTTTAATCTCTTTCGTTTAGCCAAACCCCTGTACTTCAAAAGAGGACAGAAAACAGACCATAGTCAAGTAGTTTCCACAACAATACTTCCATTTCAAGAGGTAGAAACACCATGACAAAGTTTAAGAATCAAGTTCTAGCTACTGCTCAACAAAAGCACAAGAGGTATGGTGGCATAAATACTTTGTTATCTTTATCTGAAATTAATTCCATACCATTGGCATGCTTCAAATAATATGCTGTGATTTTCCTTTTGTGGACCAGAACATCCAGGTCCCAAATCTACTGCAAGAACTTCCTTCCTGGTGAGTTTCCAGAACTTTGTAGAGTTGCTGTTGGGTTTCAGGTTCAGCTGATTTCAGCTTTCACTCTGCTCTACAACACTTGATTTCACCAGCAGCTGGAAACCAGAAATGAGAATATATTTTCCTGCCTCACATTTTTTTTGTCTTCACCAGAGCAGCACATACTAAAAAATGTAAGCCAAGTCCTGTCGTTTTTCTCTCACAACACATTCACAGTTCTTTTCTTTGGTCCCTTTATAGGGCACCTTCCCAACTGTCCTCATCCTATCCAGTTCTGGTTTTCTCAGATTAATTTTACAACCTGTTTTTACTATTTGTTTTCTTTTCCCTTTTTTTCTTGCTCCGTTTAATTACCACTGCCCATTTCATTTTTTTTTTCCTATGCCTCATAAATTTAAAGAGAAACTGTGGAAGTTCTGTCTATCATTTTCTCAGCAGAGGAGGTTTTGTCAGGCTATTCCCTATTCCTGTAAAGATAATTTTAATTTTTTCCAGGTTCTCATTCTGCCAGCTGCACTTTATTCAGATGCTGATCTCAGGAAACTTGGAAATGCTGCTGGTTTTAGCTGATGTAAGATTCAGTGCTTTTTTAGTTGTATTTATGCTCAAGAATTTTTAATGTTTTACAGGGGTTAAAGGATTTTTCCTGATGAATCATCAGAGAAATTTAGCTTAGGGTTTTCCAGAATAATTTACATCCGATTCTAACCATCCTTGGAAAGTTTTAGCACCAAAATTGAATGCATGCTGGTCCAAAATGTAAAATTCAACCAATTTCAGCCAGAATCTGTTAACGTGTGCTATAAAAGTGTGCATTCTTTTTGATCTGTTGCTTCTCTTCTCTGTCATTGATTCTTTCCTCGTTTCTTCCAAACACATGGATGTCCTTATAGCTGCAAGCATGGGTCCTCTGTTGATCCCATTTTAATCTTTCTTGATTCCTACACTGGGGTAGAGAGCAGTTTCACCTTGGAGATCAGCTACCAAAGGCATATACTCAATAAAAGAACTGCAGGCACACAACCTGCATGTTTCAGTGCACAGCTTCAAGGTCTTTGGCTCTCTGTGTGCCATTCAGAAATACAGAATTCAGTGGTTAAAAGTTGTCTATGTAAAATGGGGTTGGAGGAAAGGACAGTTAGCTTTTGTGGAAGAGCAATACTTAAAAACATACAGAAAAGTCATCTAGATGTGGTTACTGAACACAGTGGAGGAAATGACTAACACATTGTTTAGGATATGGAGAGATAACAGAAGATTTCTGCCCTCGACATTAATTGTGTGTGTTATTTGAACCCCTGTTTGGTAGTAGCATGTGGTACAGACTCATCCAGGGAACAGCAATCATGGAGGAGGCTGTCTTTCTCAGGAAACTGTTATTTGGACTTAAGCCTTTTCAAGTCACATAAACAGCTTGACCCTGACTAATTCTGGTTTGGTCCCACCCAAATCTGCCATTAGTTAGGCAGATGCATTTCTCTGTTGAGCCACCAAACTCTTACTGCCAAAATAGCTTTCCTTATTACCTCAACTATTTTCTCTTCTGTTGCCTGGGTAGCTCTTATTACCCTGTTTCCTTGCTACATTAACATTAGCAATTGACGGAACTGTGTTGATTGGAGGTAGTGGGTCTTATGCATTGTTACTTTTTTTAAATATGAGTACAGTATACAAAACTGCAGCTCAAGAACAGGAATGGAATTAACTTCAGTTCTACAAATTTCTGCATGGGACTTAATAGTAACAAACAAAATGTACAGTGGGAGTAATTATGCAAGTCATTCTCAATTCACCTTTGTACGCTTTGCTAATAAAAAAAAAAAAAAACAAACGCCCCAAAACTCCAATGATTCCCATCCCATCACACTGGAAACAACAAAGTCTCCCCAAAAATATAGTTGCCAATCTATTGTCAGTCAGTGTGCCAATGGTAAAATTCCATTTCTTAATCCTCCTATCATCTAAGACCACGAGGTACTGAAGCAAACCTGGCACAACATAAAATGGACTTCAACACCCAATTTTTGCATAGTCCAATATTTTGTTTTACATATTAATGGATAACTGCCAAGCTGCAGGCAGCCAGCTTCATTGACTCAATAACCTGCTGGAAAAATATCCCCCATGTGGATGACCATCTGCACCCACACAGCTGAGGCGTTAAATTATTTCATCACCGTCTCTGTCGAAAATTTAACTTCTTGACCTCCACAAAGAAATCCTGTGCCATCCCACCCAAAATCAGCAATCAATTTTTTCAAAATGCTACAGATGAAACACTGTGATAGCTAAAACCACCTCATTAGACTGACAAATTTTCCTGCTTGTCCAATATTTGCACTCCAAGTAAGCAGGAGAAGGAGAGGAGGGAAATCATTCAGAAAGATAACATGGACCTCTTCACTCCATCCAGGGACTGTTTGCAAAGGAAGTTTCCCACCTGCTGTTCTTCATACCAGCCACAACTGATAACATCACTTTTGTTGGTTTGTGTTCATACACTACCATCACTTTTCCTAACTTACTTGACTGTCTTTTCTCTCAATACATATATTTTATTCCCTCTCCTTGTTGGGTTTGGACTTTTTTTTTCTTCTCCTGTTTCTGAATATCCTCTCCAAAACAGAGATTTGGTTCATTGCCCAAGGTCAGACAAGCTGTTACCTTGGGAATTACTTTTTGCTGAACACTTTCTTTAAAGCAGCATATTCAAACTGGATCCAAATTTCACCTCCTGCACAGTTTTAAACTGTTGATCTTTCTACTCCTATTCACAGAAAAATCTCTCACCATTTCACACCATGCCTTTTTCAGTCATCTCTTTTCTGATCTTAATGACTGCAAACATGTTCCTCAGCTCTAATATATTCAGTATGCTGCTATTCAGATTTTCTTGCTCATTATTAACTACATAAATGTCACCTTTTTCGTCCCTTCTCAGATTCTCCTTCACCTGCTTAACATATAAAGCCTTACATGAGCTTAAGGTTTGTCAAATTAGTTCCATTTTCCCTATTTTTTACAACTTATATAAAGCTGGCCTCTGATTTTACTCTGCCAGCAAATGAAACCTTCACAGACCAATCAGCCTCCTCCTTAAACACTGTAGGACTTTCTCCTGCATAACTTTCTCATCTGGGTAGCAAAGGAGGCAGACAGCTTATTAAATTCTTTCCCTATCCACCTCTAAAGCTTGGTTTAAATCTAACTTTGTAGTCCTGGTGCTTAATAAACCTAATGTTTATATCGTTGATGAAGTAACTATCTTCCCTTCCATACTTCCTCACTTCAACGAAGTCCCTTATTCCTGCCATTATTTATCCAGCTTCTGAATCCAGTTAGAAGGAAATACCAAATGATGCCTGCCAGTCTTGGCTTATCATAGTCATTCCTTTGTGTGTCATCTCATCTGTATGTTTTGTTTATTTGGTGTCTCTTGGGGCATCAGTCCTCTAGAACATTTTTGTTTATATATCTGCTGCACCATTTATCAACAATAGCATTAACATTAATTTTTTTTATCATTGTAACACAGGTGAGAGAGATCAGCTGGTCTATAGTGATCATCTTGGTCAATGGAGACAACTAACATCTCCAGAGTCATTTTTGTCACTGATATTAGATGGTTGAAGTGAAATGAAATTATCCTATATTTATATCAAGAGAGTACGCTTCTGTAAGCTTCTGTAAGGATGGACCCATTATTTGTGTTATGACAGATTAAAACAGTAACAAGTTTTCATTTCACTACACTACCCTATATTTTCATCTACTTATGGCTATATAGGTTTTTGGTTTTTCATTTCAAGGATTAAAATTTGCAACACCTGGTCTCTATATAATAGTGATCTCTTGACAAGCTTCAATTAAAAAAAAAAAAAAAGTATTTTGACCAGAATAAGTGGAAAAAATATATTGGAAAAAAAAACAGTTTTGCCACCATTTTTATTAGATCAGTAACCAAAATATAACTTGCATTTATCTTGTCACTGATATCTACATTCAGAAAAGGGTTTTTTTTAATGACTAATTGTAATTATTTATCAAAAAATGAGCTTTTAGGTACTTCTCCAGAATTTAGAATTTTGATCTTAATATTTATAATTTTCATTATGGAATTTTTAATCCTTCCTAGTGAGTGCTACATAACTGAGAAGTGCTCATAAGGGCTCTCACAGACAGAGGTAGGAGTAGAAATCAGTTCTAGAGTTCAAATTTACAAGGTATTCTCCCAGATATTTTTGTTTCTAGGAAGGCTTACTCAGTTTGACTTGTCTAGTGTTTGCAAATACAGCCAGAAATATGCATCTCAAACAGTACCTGAATAGTATCAACATTGTTAGGCACTATGCTCTTGCAGACAACAAGCCCTCCCAAAGAGACCTGAAATATCATGTAACTTTGACCCAACTAACAAGTAAGTAAAGCTTTGGACAAGCCTATCCAGAACTCTGACAAGCCCCAAAACTAGTAGAAACAAATACACAAGCTCCGCGATACTGTATCTATGGCCTCAAAATGTACAGAAAGATAAAATACCTGCAGGAGCTCAGTATTGTTGTATTCAGTTCTGAAATCTTTGTATCTGCTTATGCATTTTAGCTGTTTCGCAAATTCTTTACCATATCTATAGCCACATACAATACGGCATTATCATCAGCCTGAAGTCTGAATTCTTTCCTCGGCCATCTAAGGCAGACTATTGTTTCTGTTCCCTGATTATATTAAGTTGCATACTTCTAATTCTTCCCCAAACAAATTTAGTTTCACGATTAAACTAATTTTGTTTCATGATTAAATGTATCTTGGCTGTGAGCCTGAAATTCACTTTCCATGAACACTTGAAAGAACAAAACTTAACTCGCATGAATTTTCATAAAAAGGCTGTGTGGAGAGATTGGAACACAAGCAAAGAGGAATTTTATGCAAACCTTTCAGAGATGTTTGGAAGAAGCATTTCTATTTGCCCTGCTTGATTGTTAATATGTATTTCTCTCTCAGTGTGTTTCTCAAGATTTTTTGTAGTTGTTGCATTTATATTACTTAATACATAAACAACAGCTACAATAAAAATGTGTGTAATGCATCAGCTACAATAGAGCATGAACTATATATATTATGTGCAAAAAAAGCATATTAAATCTTTCGATTAACAAAGTCAAGCACTTACATTAGGAAGCGGCAGATTTAAAGTGATGTAAATGAAACTTTATCCTACTTGGCTCTCTGATCATGCATCGGGACAGTTTTTAATTCAGTGATCATATACAGCGGTCCCTCCACAAATGCATTACGCTCTGTGAACTGGGATCTCAGGTTCAGCAGTGTAATCTCATGAGTTTACAGAAATGGCATGCAACTCCACTGGTCATATAAAGATTTTGTAGAAATATGCCATGTTCCAAATAATAATCTGTAAAGATTTTATTTAAAAAAAAAAAGTCATGCAGATTGAGAGCTTTTCTTGTGCATTGCGATATGTTTCAGGTGACACTTTCTACTCTCTCTTGTTTGTCAATTGTAGCTCAGAACTACGGGGTTGAGCATCAGCCACAAGAAAGGCTTGAAGACTCTTTATTTTGTTGCAAAAGTAGTTCCAAAGACTCATGAAGAGGATATGACACGTTTATACAATGAAGTATTTTCATCGTGGGTTATAAATCACTTTATAGAAAAACAATTATTATTGCTTTGTTATTGTAGTCAAAATCTGTAATGGTTACTGACAGGAGATAATGTTATTATTATTGTTCCCTGTGCTGCAATGGACTGAACAAGACAAGGCTAGCAACTTTTCAAGGGACAGAGTCACATATTTCGACAGCCATCCAGTACCTGGACGTGTCTTTAAAGGCAGATGATGCAAAGACTCTGTCTGCTGTCTGTCTTCATATGAAGGAAGCTTTATGATCAGGGTATGCTGTTTACTCTGTAAAAAAATCTCTAACTGTATTCCAGATTCTCACTGGAATTTTTCCTGAGGTTTAGTGAAATTTCACAGCCAGAAGTTTTCAAGAAGATTGTTGCTGACTTTTGTGGGAAGTTGATTTTTAGTCTGTAGCACATTCATGTGTTCACCTGGGGATCCGAAAACGGAAGCATCCCAGCATTACTTCTGAAAAATATTAGTCTTATTTGATGTTCCCATCTGCAAAATATAGCAAAAGTGACTTCCAAATGTCTCACAATTACAATTCCTACATCAAAATAACTCATAGATTTTAAAGTAAAAATACTAATGGAGATGACAGAGTCTTGCTCATTAATTTCTCTATTATGCACTGATCTTCTGGTTGAGATAAGCAGATTTTAAAGTCTTTCTAAAAGATACGATTCCATAGGTATGAAAAAAATGAAAATACGCCATACGTAAATAAAAAGCAGTGCAACACAGATATGGCATGGAAAATTCAGGTTAGACAGTGAGGGAAAAAGTATTTGGTTAGTTATGTGGATAATACACAAAAAATAAATGCAAGAAGAGAGAGCAAACACCTAACATCAGGAGTAAAGGATATTTAAGAATGCTATTAGGAAATAAAAGAATTAAGCTAATTATAGAGGCTCTGTTTTAAGAAGGATTTTTTCACTTGCAAATAAGAACATCTGCACAAATCCATGCTCATGATCAGAGAAATGCTACCCAGACCATTCTTTTGCCTTTTTTTTATCTCTACTCACACACCCAAGATCCCCTACTCATTTGACTTCCAAATAGTCTAACCCTAGCTCAAGTTATCTAAGCAGCTTGCAATAGTTGCTAATACATACTAAACTACTATTGTATTCTTATATTATTCTCTTTGTAATGGTTATCATAGGATAAGGTGTTGCAGTTACTATAATAATTACTACTCTTTGGTAAAATGAAAGAGTTAAACCGTAAGTCTGCAAGTCATGAATTGATAATAGTTTACCTACTTCTACACATTACCCAGGCTTAAACAACATAGGAAATACATCACTGAGATGTCTACAAGGCTCCTAAGTACACTGATTTTAGATTGATACATATGTATTAAAAATTTCTACAAATCTTTGGTTTTATATACATATGTACTTTTACATATATATAAAGAAAAGGCTGAGAGGGAAAGAGAAGTAGCAGGGTATATGTTCAGAGCCAGTAAAAGGTAACGTCATGCACGTGATACACACTTTTAAGAGCAACCAATACTGGTTTTATCCTGAAGGCTTAGAAGGCATCTTGCCTACGAAAGCAAACACTTTCTGGAGTCGCTGCTTCAGCAATGCGATCCTTTAAATGACATGAGCTTGTGCCGAGAAGTCTAATCTAAAGCCAATGAAGTCAATGTGAGTTTTCCAGCTGTCTTAAACCAGCTTAAAACCACAATCATAAGTCACAACAGAGTTGATAGTCTAACAGAAAAGGAAATTTAAAAATAATACACCTGTTACAGTAACACTGGTGTATCAATGGTCCAACCCACAGTACAGAGAAGACAAATCCTAATAAACTTAGTGGGTGAGTGAAAGGAGATCAGTTTATGTTTCCTCCCTGAATCCAAATTATTCTCACAGCTGGGGAAGAATCAGTGGCTGATAATGGCCTACCAACCTCTAGCACTAGCAGATATGACCTCAGGTGTAGTGATAAGAATATATAATTCTGCATTCCCTGAACTTGTCTGCGTCTCCTGGAGAGTGCTGACGCAGTGGGAGCTTGGTGCCACCTTGAACAATAGAAAGCTTTAAAATTTAGAAGAGATTCAGTATGTGCTGGGTCACACAACAATATTTATGGGACTTTAAGATGCATTTTGCATTACTGAGGAGGAAAAGCTTACAAAAAGGAAACAGTTATTTCAAAGTTTAATGTGCATGACACATGTTGGGAATAAAAATTATGTATTTGATTTCTTACTTTGTCCATGTTATTACTTATTCTGAAACTATTGCACTGATTAGAAGAGTGTGAATAAATACAGTTTTTGTTTTCTGGGGAGGAATAATTCTGTGAGTCTGGAGTCAACAGCAGAACGTCCAGTTGACTTTAGGAGAACATGGGCTAGGATCCTGCATAGGTGCATTCAGAACACGCTTGCAGGATATCACAGGCCATCTTCCACGTTGTCACTTGCCAGCAGATGATGATTATATGAAAATCATGACCAAATACCTCATCAGGAGGCAGCAGGGACAATAACAATTATCTTTTCTCATTTAGAAATAATAATTCTTTAAGTTGTACATATTTAGTTATTTTTAATTAAAATTAATTACAGTTTAAAGACATGCTCAGTGCTTGTTCCCTAGGGAATGCAATCACAACTGCGATTTAAAGGCTAGATAGGAAACAGTAAGATGGAAAATACCCTTTTCATTTTAAACAATCCCTCATATATAAGTTATTTGCCCCCACAGCACAATTAGAACAGCTGAATATTTTTTTTTCCAGGCTGAGCAGGATGGCAGGAAGCAGACAAGGCAAAAAATTATTTCTGTTTTGTTAATAGCATCCTTATTTAAATTCTGAAATGCTATTACATTTCAAAAATACTTTTTTCTAATCTTAAAAAAAACGAAAATGATCTCTTCAGAGTATATAAATCCTCCAAGGCAGAGAGAAGCTGTGGGAAGCGATTCCCTCATGAGTTGAGGGCTAGGACTCAAAGATTTCTTGCATAGGGAATGCTGCAGCCCTCTGGTGCAATAATTAGATACAGGATGACACAGACACAGTGGCTGAAATCATGGCAGCTGCAGAGAGGCTGTGAAGATGATCCCTGCCTGCCCCTGGGCAGCTGGACGTTAGACATGTGCTGCAAGAGGCCTCTTCATTCCAGCTGTGCTGTGTTCACACAAACGTGGCTTCTGGAATGAATACCCGTCCGGACTTTCCCATGCCTAGTCTTAGACAGGGGATGAAAAGCCTTACAAAGTCTGCTGAATTACCCTTCGCCTGTTACTTTGGAACTTCAATAATGAAGGAATGAATGAATGAACGAACGAACGAACAAACGAACGAACAAACGGCAGATCCCAAGTCCCAAAATAAATTGGAGTAGAATCTCTTTCTACATTGATCTTTCTAATTTTATCCCCGGCAATGTTTCTTCATAGCAATATGTTAAATAAAACTGCCTGAAGGAAGAAGTGAATGACCAGCAGGTTGCCTTTCTTTTTTCAAACCCTAAGCCTGATATACAAAACACTTCCCCTTCGTTTCAGTCAGCTTTGGGAAAGTTACCTGCTTAGGCAATTTTTGAAGACAGATTTGTAGCCCTTATTTCTCACTGTCACCAATAAGTTTCATCTATGTGAACAAGTTTAAGGACATCAAGATCTAAGCCCTTGTGCACCCACTCAGATTTATGAATGCAAACACACTCACAGGCCTGGATACTTACAGTGGGTTGTTAATTCTGAAGAGAGGCAAGTTCCTACCGAGGGATTTACGTCACCCTCCCTAGTGAGGGTAGTATAATCTATATAGCTCATTAGAAGCAAGTAAGGTCCCTTTAACAGCATTTCCTTAATTCTCAGTTGCACTGCTGGTTCCTGCGTGTGAGACAGTTGTTCCTCCAACTTGCGTTCCCGAGCTGCCCGTCTGCAGATGACATTCGCTCCAAAGGATGCACCACTCTAAAGAAAGCAGAGACCTGTAATTCCAAAAGAAATCCTCAGAAGCTTACCTGGCTGTTAATCGAATGGAGTAGGGGTTCTCTAGCAACGTGTACTGGAAGAATTTCTGTCTCAATAACGTGGGCTTTGACATAAGCCCCAGAAAAAGACGCATGCTGTCTCCGGATGGAAATCCTCTGTGACACCACCAGACATGCTACAAAAACATGCTGAATAACAACTAAATTCAGCTTAAGAGCAGAAGATAATTGTCATGATCATTTCCACAGACATGCAGAAAAAAAGACCATTTGCGTCTATTCATGCTTCTGTGTACAGCTTGGTTTTTACATGAGAAATCAAGATAATACTTTAAGGAGGCAATTACTGTAGCATTTCACATACAGCAACCTACACATAAAAAGCATTAGTATTATAGAGTATGCCCAGCTCTGCTTTTATATGACAGTGATTACATTCCCTGGGCTTCTTACTCTGGAATATTATTACACCTTTTGGTTTATACCCTTTTACCTTGCACACAAGTATGCATCTTTGAGGGATTATAACAAGGAGAGTTTTGCTTAATAGTGTCCCATTCTCAGTAACACTTAGCAGTTACACCTAATTAAGGGTTCAATGAGACCAACATTTTGTTCTTGGACTTACATAAAAATTAGGGGTTTGCAGACAGTGCAAATAAATTTAAATTACTGTGTAGAGTATACCTTAGGTATGTGTTACAAGCAATACCAAAAAAAAAAAACCCAACCAAACAAAAACCAACCAAACAAAAAAAACACACCAAAACCCTCAAGCAAGAACATATTATGTACAAATTTTATTTATGCAGTATTTTACTGCATATAAAGAAAAGGATAGGGGGAACAATACAGAGACTGCTAGGCATAGTGGACACTTTCTACTGTTTTATCAGCCCCAAGATTCTTGAAGTTAAAAGTTCCTGTCCAGATTGGGTGGCTTTCTAGGCTGAAGGGAGGCTGGAATGGGGACAGCCCTGGTGATTCACATGTCACAGAAGCAGGGACATTTCTGGTGCTTTGACGTAACTTCTGGATCACACAGGTGCACTTACTGTAAAATTCCTCTCTGGAAGCTTCTCCACAGAAGTAGGAAATGCAGCCTAATCACCATTATCAATAAGCACTAATGATAAATAATTCCTTCATCCCACACAAAGCAAACACTGATAAGAGACACTCATTTATAATAGTGGTCTGGCTAGATGCTTCAGGTCAGCTGGCAGGTAAATTATTATAAATTCCAAAGAGGAATTAGGAATTCTTCCATTCCATTTAGCCTATAAGGATGGTAATTAGAGTTATTAATATTACTTGTTTTTCAACTCTGTTGACCAATGCAGTCCCAAACCCTGTTGCCTAGAGAGGATATTATTATACCATGGAAAGACTTCTATTGGCATCAGTAATATGACAAAAATAACATTAGAAAGCAAGATAACACAGAAAAAGGAAGAGTTTCAAAAACTCAGTTCAAAACTTCTCAGACATACTACACTTTTTCTGACAAGATATGCAATTAGCTATAGAATGCTCTTTCAAATATTCTGCAGATTAACAAATTATAATTCAAGCCAGAACTCAACAGTCCGAGAACACCAGGAGATGCCAGAAATATCACTCAGGAATTAGATGTCATTAATAGATGTCTACAATATCTTTAAAAAAAAAAAATAAAAAAAGGGAAGGGAAGGGAAGGGAAGGGAAGGGAAGGAAAGGAAAGGAAAGGAAAGGAAAGGAAAGGAAAGGAAAGGAAAGGAAAGGAAAGGAAAGGAAAGGAAAGGAAAGGAAAGGAAAGGAAAGGAAAAAATAAACTATTATTTAAATAGCTGAGTACAATTTGAACTTTAGCCACCAAAAAGTTTTGACTCGCTTCCATCCATCCTAATGGATAAACAATAAAGTGGAAAAAATTCTCTAAATCTGAATGAAACTTTGAATATTCAGTAACTAGAAGTGGGGGTTTCCCATTTCCTGCACAAAGCACATATGTGTTTTAGAGCGATTGTTCCCAAAGCATAATCTGGAAACCACAGCTGGCTGATGTGACCATAGTTAAGTAGTCCTTGACTAGTGGGAGAATCATGTTAGAGAGTACAACTTGTGCTTGTATGAGTTTAGATGTTGATAATGAGGGTGCACAGAAGTCCATGAAGGACATGGAGAGTTCAATTAGCAAAAAAATGTGAAGAAAAATCTGGGAATTTATGGAAATATTAGGAATCCAGTAGGTTAGAAAAGAGTAAATCAAATACATACTGTGGTTGCAACAATTATTTCTTTATACTTTTTATTTTGCATCCACAGTTTTAATTCATTTTCTCAATTTGTATAGGCTTATTACACACCTTTATGGGATATTCTGTGTTTTTTTGGTTTGGTTTGTTTTTTTCCCTGTAGGATTTAATACACAAAAGTTAGATCAGAAATGACTGAGTTGTTTTTGTTTCATATCTTTTATTATTTTTATGTAATCCTGTTTGTGAACACTCTGATTTCTGCATAACGTAAGTTCACAAAATAGCAACTTGCTGTACAGAAATGGGATACTCTTGATCTGAAATAAGAATATTAATCCTCAGCCTTGCATCAAACAATGACAAGTTTGAAACAGATTTCCTTCTCTCAGCTCCATTATGAGAGTAACAAACGTGCTTTTGCTCATTAACTTGAATAATATATCAAACAGAAAGGCCTTTAATTGTTTATTTTGCTAGCTGGAAAAGAGGCTGTGCAATTCTGAAAAAAAAAATGCAAGAATTTATTTCAGCTTCCTTTTTTCTTTGCTGGTTTTTCCTCTGCTTTATTGTTATGCCCATACCTACTCTTTCTCCCCCAAAATTTTAGAGAAACATCTCTCATTATACTCTTCCCAGAAATATTTAGACATCTAAGAGCAATAGGGACCAAACTCAGCTGCTATAATAACAAGTAATTAAAGCTTGATTGTGATGCCTTCTTTCACAAGCAGTAAAAGAATTGTGAACAATGTCATTACACTGATAAAACTTAGAGAACAAAACCACAAAAATACACAAAATGTAGTACCAAGGGGCACAGAACTCTGCCTACTCAGGGCTTTCAAAGTAAATCAAATAGTTGTCTAAAAACCTTCACACACCGGTAGATGGGAAAAATCAGCAACTCGTTTGATAGATGAAAAAACAGCTGTAAAAAATGTATATTTCTTCCTCCTAGTAACAACAGCAGGAACAGTTCAGGTCCTAAGGGATATTTCCCAAGCCATAGACAAAATCTGCAATTCAGGCTATAACAGAACTTTTATCTTTTGACTTCCATTTCCACTCCCAACCACTAGCTAACAGCCCTGTATTTTACTGTAACAGCCTCAACTTTTTCTACATTTTGTTTTCAATTTGACTAACAAACAGACATCAAAAAAAGGAAAGATTTCAAAAGGATTACAAAATCCACTTTCAGTCTCTTACAAAGTGGTTTCTGAATTACTCTCAGTCAGGCAGCAATGGGCATGAAATATTTTCAGGGCATAGTACAGCTAATATTCCTAAACTATTCCTAAGAGAGGCAAAACCCAGAGGTCAAATTCTTCTGTAAGATAAAAGTGTGAAACTCTCACTGAAACATATGTGAATAGCCCATATATAAATCTGTCTGAGGACAGAATCTGAAGAATTTCCAAGATGAAATTGTTGGCAAAAGCACAAGAAAACCAGTTCTTTAAATGGAGATCCTTTTTAGCACCTCTTTTTTCTTTCCTCTGAAGTAAGATTCAGCATTAATGGAGAGAACAAACTCAGTAAAACATAACTGCTATGTCACCTGTGTGACAGCAAAGAGGAGGAGTGGAGATATTTTGCATCACATTAAAATTAAAAAAAAAAAAAAAAAAAGATGTTTACCAGATCCATTTATTTTAACTGGAAGAACCAAGCCTTGTTTCTTGGCTCTTTCTCTTCTCATAGAGACCATTGTTGCTAAGTAAGAACACCTGATAAAATGCCCTAGAGAAGCTTTACAACTCAACTGGCACTTACACAGCAGATAAGTCTTACTGATATCAGAGTAATCTTTCCACAAGGATGAACAGCTCTTGAACAATTTCTCCAGGGAACAGTATTAGACACAACAGACTTTCTCCATCATCAGACATGGTATTAAGTCCATATGTAACATACGTTGTGTAACGATACACAGTAGCTAATACACTGATTTTTATATACTTTAACATCAGCAAATAATATAAACTGATCATTTCTAATGGTGTAAAAAGATATGATGGAATGAGTCTTTAGACTGTAGGCCTAAGATGCCCACCTCATAATCACAGCCAAACAGCTGAAACACTTTGATCTTGTGAAGTTCTACAAGACTGAAATACCATTTTTTTATTTCCACCATTTTCCTTCATTAGTTTGTAACTGCACCAGAGAGCAATTCCTCCAGCTATATTTCTAAGCACAATACAAGGCTTTTTCTTTCAATTACCTACAACTCCGTCAAACTGTAACTTGAAAGGTTTTAGCCAAAAAAGGTTTGCCCAGTTCCCAAATCACAGGTACTTGTTCACAGCGGTTATTGACCTTCATTCATACCACAAGCTCCTAAACTTGGGTATTTTGTCTGAACTGGGCATCTCTGCTTCCTCAGTAATGAATGACAGACAGCCCAGCACCTACAGAGGGTGTTTTTTTCTGTCTAAGTGTTTGCTTGGAATAGTATGAATCATCTGGTCATTGTGTCGACATGAACTTAGACTAAATGCCTAACTATTAGATTGGTATAGTCACGTTGAATTAATCCTTTTCTCAGTGCTTAGCTCCGTGCATGATATTAGCAAAAGCAATCAAATATACAGTATATACAGAGCAATTTCTTCCTTTGTGAGCATGAACAGTAATTAGTTGCACTTCTTTACAGTATCTGTATGAAAAGAGGAAAAGTATTACTATGCTTTTACAGGTGGTGGATTTAAGGCAAAAATAGTCAAAACTATACAAGCTCACTTGAGAGATTTAGACCCTACTTTTTTTTTTACTTTTTTTTCCTCCCCAGTGTTCCAAACCAGATAGTGTTAGAACAGTCAATTTTACTTCAGTTTCCAGAAGTAACAATTCCATACTTCCACAAATCTGGCCTCAGAGTCCTGCATAGGTATCCACAGAGTGTGAGAAAGCCAGGCTTTTTTCTCAACTGGAATGATTACATGTCACTCTTCACATCTCCTATAAGTCTCCAGCAGAGGCAGACACATTCACATTCTCTGGCTGTAAGGCTGTGCTTGCTCTCTTCTCCATCCCCCTGCCCCATTTACTGCAATATTTGAAGCACAGATGCTACAGACAACAGGCACACAAACCTGGTTCACCCTCAGAGAAGACATCTTCAGCAGTGAGTGAGGTACGGGGCATGCAGTTCTGCCCTGTCTTGCCACTCCTGTGTCTGACCTCGTCATTAAAGGCTGCAGCATAATACTTACAGAAAAAGGAAAAAAGTAGGAGCAAGTGCACATATTCAGACTCAGCAGTTTCAAATATCTGTATTTCTGACTTTACAATCTCATGCTCTTTCCACACAGATTATTAAGGATAGTAATAACAAAACATCTGCTGTTTGAACCCCTATTAGCATTAATACTCAGGCTACCATCAGGATTTGGACTTTTGGAATCACAACAGACCTCTGCACTGAGCTAACAACAGAAGTGCTGGCGATAGTAGAATGAATATATTGATTAACCATTAAAAAATTGATATGACACACACTTTAACCAGCGGATTTCAGTCCTGTTTGCTGACCACAGGAAATGTAGAGTTTAGCATACCTGGTTTCTGTGACAGGTTCAGGATAGGGAATATTCTAAAATTGTTTTTTCTGTTTATTTTTCCCCAGAATCCTGTCTCTACTCTTTCCATCTGCTAGACCTCTGCTTTCCGCCTACACATCCCCACCTGTAGTCTCCAACTGCTGATACTAAGTCCTTTTGTGTCCTTCCTTATCACTCCTTCTCCTCTCCGGTCCTGCACTCCAGGTAATCCCTCCTCCTTGCCCTCATGCTTTTCCATCCTGCCTTGCAGCCAGCAGGGGGAGAACTGAAGACAAAGGCAAGACCAGCAAAACCATCCATGGAGTTGTTCAAAACCCAGCTGGACACAGTCCTGGACAACCTGCTCTAGCTGAACCTGCTTGAGCAGGGGCTTGGACTAGGTGGCCTGAAGAGGTCTCTTCCAACATAAACAACTTTCTGATTCTGTGATCCTTCCAACAGCAAAGCTCCACAAAGGTGCCTGACACCACTCATAATGCCTTTTTATTTCGATACTGTAACATTACCTCAGACTGGGATATTTTTGCATGAAAATTTGGAAGGAATCAGAGAGGACATTTATGAGTTTGAGACTATTTGGAGTACAGCATATTTCTGACTCCTTTAAAAGGTGCCAGAATTCTATAGTTGTCTTGGATTTGATACATCTGAGGCTTTTAACTCTTCTTAAGAAGCAGAATACAGACAAAAGTGAAAAGTAAATTGATATGAAAATTAAAAGCTATTCAAATTTTTTGTGTGTTACAGTTAATTGTTAGTGAATCCAATAATTAAATATTTGACTGCCAGTCAGCAAACAAATACTTCCAACCAGTCTGCAACAGACTATCTTAGTGCCGTAGAGTCTAAGATGAGTTGATTCAATGCCTGCCAACCTGAGATTAACTGTTTACTTATTAGGAAGCTGGCAATTAACTTTTGAAATTACAGTGAAACAGAGATGAGCAAGTAAATAATGCAGCTGCAGAGGGAATACTTAAAGACAAAAGTCTCCAGGTGATACAAGCTTTTGGTATTCTGACACATCAGCATCACATGGGCAGCTCCCTGAAAGTCAGTGGGCTCACCCTGATGTAAAACTGGTAGGAAGCCCCAAACAGAACTATCAGTTTAGAAATTTCTAGAACAAAATAAAGAAAAGGAAAAGAAATGCGACAAGCCACAGAATGAACAGGTCTCAGAAAAGAGCTTGGAAGTCAGTTAGCCTACTGTTTAACTTATCTCTGTTCTGAAGGAAGAGAAGACAGCAAATACAACACCGGTTTCTAAAAATTACTCCAGAAACTACAGAGCAATAACTTCGATTTCCCAAGTGGGAAAATTGGTAGAAACTTTAGTAAGAAACAGAATTACTTGTTGAAAGGATAAATAAAATATGTTACACTTGATAAAAAACTCCTGATTCCCAAACCTGTTGAGGAAGTCGATAAGTAGGGAGGTAAGATTACCGTGTTGATAGAGCACACCTGAGGTTTTTTTAAGGTCTCTCACCAAATGCTTTTTAAGAAACTAGGCTGGTCTGGATTAAAAATTAACGTGCTCTCATTGATAAATAATTAGTTGTAGGAGAGTAAACAAAGGCTAGAAATAAATATTCAGTCTCAGAAGTTCATCAGGTGAGGCAGTCAAAGGTTTACTAATCATGAACATGTACCTGTACTGAGATATGTGTTGTTAAATATATATGAGTGAGGTGAAAGACAGTAGGACAAAGAAGAAAGAAAGGAGGAAAAATCAAGTCCGATGAAGACATAGATACAGGATAACAAAATCGCAAATAGAAAATACTGAGAAAATATTAAGCCTCATCAACTCCAGTCTCCCAGGCAAAGTGATACTGCAGGGTTCAGACTTGTCCTCCTTTTAATCAATATAATAAGCAGGTTTTATGACCTGCTGCAAAAACATTTTTTAATATCTTTATCTTCATTTATGTCTGAAATGGCATGGTACTTTCAACGTGTGATACCACCCCACTTTGAATCCATGACTCCTGAAAAGGGGCATTATCTCAGTTCCCAGTGCTTCCTTGTCACCTCCTGATATAGATAAACCTTCTAAGGAAGAAAACAGTCTTTTCCTCCTACTCCTTGATTTTTAGGCATACTCCCTCTACTACACATTCTCCGCCTCCTATTCTATTATTTCCCAATGACTACACAGCATGGTTTTTGTCTACAACAAAAGTTCCTGGGCTAAAACCCGCATATTTTTTTTTCCATCTGTGTTCCTCAGAAGTAACTTTATATCACAAGGAGTTAAGTGAGCACAGTGGCAGCACTTTCACCATCATCCTTATTTTCAGTAAGAATGCCTAGATTTTGCTCACATCACTTCACTTTTCTACATTTCATTGTTTTGCAACCACTCCAGCCAAAAGTCCCTCCAGTAATTCTGGCAAATATCATTGAATCATAGAGTCATAGAATGGTTTGGCTTGGAAGGGACCTTAAAGATCATCAAGTTCCAACCCCCCTGCCAGAGGCAGGGACACCTCCCACTAGACCAGGTTGCTCAAAGCCACATCCAACCTGGCTCTGAACACTTCCAGGGATGGGGCATCTACAACTTCTCTGAGGAACCTGTTCCAGTGCCTCACCACCCTCAAAGCAGAGAATTTCTTCCTAATATCTAATCTAAATCTACCCTCTTTCAGTTTAAAACTGTTACCCCTCATGCCCTTGTAAAAATCCCCTCTCCAGCTTTCTTGTAAGCCCCCTTTAGGTACTGGTAGGCTGCTATAAGGTGTCCCTGGAGCCTTGTCTTCTCCATGCTGAACAACCCCAACTCTCTCAGCCTGTCTCCATAGGAGAGGTGCTCCAGCCCTCTGATCATCTTTGTGGCCCTCCTCTGGATCCACTCCAACAGGTCCATGTCTTTCCTACACTGGGGTCTCCAGAGCTGGACGCAATACTCCAGGTGCGGTCTCACCACAGCAGAGTCGAAGGCAAGAATCACCTCCCTTGACCTGCTGGCCACACTTCTGACACAGCCCAGGACACGGTTGGGTTTCTGGGCTGTGAGTGCACGTTGCCAGCTCATGTTGAGCTTCTTATTAACCAACACCCCCAAGTCCTTCTCCTCAGGGATGCTCTCAGTCCATTCTCTCCCCAACCTGTATTTGTGCATGGGATTTCCCCGACCCATGTGCTGGACCTTGCACTTGGCTCTGTTGAACTTCATGAGGTTTGCACGGGCCCACCTCTCAAGCCTGTCCAGGTCCCTCTGGATGGCATCCCTTCCCTCCAGTGTGTCAACCGCACCACACAGTTTGGTGTTGTCAGCAAACTTGCTGAGTGTGCTCTCAGTCCCCCTGTCAATGTCACCGACAAAGATGTTAAACAGCACCAGTCCCAGTACCAGCCCCTGATGAACACCACTTGTCACTGGTCTGTGGGGCCACTGGTATGTGGGCCATTTGTGATTTTCTTGTGAAACGTTTATGACACCTTTCCAACAGATTCCAGTCACTTTTGCCTATGGTCTGTGTACCTGGTTGGAGCTGTGAGGAGATCATTGCCTTGCAACAACCACACAGAATCCCAGTTTCTGGGATGCCAAGGTAAACCCACATGCCTGCTTGAACATATGCTGGAGAGGGTCTGCTCCTACAGAGAAAACTGCCACAGAATGAAGAGCAAAGAGCAACAACAGAGCTATCCATATCCCAAAGGCCACAACATCTCTCCACCTCAGTGGTAGTCCTATAAGCTTTGGTCTTTTACAAGAAACTTAAGATGTTTCTCTCCAGGAAACTCACTAGCCCCAGGGCTACCATGCCGAAGGAAGTAATTTCTTTGTTTTCTTCGACTTTGTAATGCAGAAGGCAAAGGCAAGGACTGGGAAAATGCAGAACCACCCACTGTAGGTGAAGATAAAGTACGAGACCACCTAAGGAACCTGAAGGTGCACAAGTCCATGGGACCTGATGAGATATATCCATGGGTCCTGAGGGAACTGGCAGATGAAGTTACTAAGCCACTATCCACCATATTTGAGGATTCATGGCAGTCTGGTGAGGTTCCTGCCGACTGGAAAAGAGGAAACATAACCCCTATTTTCAAAAAGTGAAAAAAGGAAGATCCAGGGAACTACAGGCCAGTCAGTCTCACCTCTGCACCCAGCGAGATCATGGAGCAGATCCTCCTGGAAACTCTGCTAAGGCACATGCAAAAAGAGGAGGTGATTGGTAGCAGCATGTTAGTTACATGGACAGTGGGAC
The DNA here is from genome assembly GCA_013398815.1 of Ibidorhyncha struthersii. NCBI lineage: Eukaryota > Metazoa > Chordata > Aves > Charadriiformes > Charadriidae > Ibidorhyncha > Ibidorhyncha struthersii. Next base: position 24,094 of record VZSZ01005265.1, on the reverse strand, counting down.
TGAGTGCACCCTCAGCAAGTTCGCCGATGATACCAGGCTGTGTGGCAAGATAGAAACACGCTGGAGGGGAGGGATACCATCCAGAGGGATCTGGACAGGCTTGAGAAGTGGGCCCATGCCAATATCATGAAGTTCAACAAGGCCAAGTGCAAGATCAAGCCAATCCCAAGCACACGTGCAGGCTCGGTGGTGAATGGATCGAGAGCAGTCCTGAGGAGAAGAACCTGGGGCTGTTGATTGATGAGAAGTTCAACATGACCCAGCAATGTGCAATCAGAAGCTGTCAGAAGCACATTAGCTCTAACAATACAATCCATACAAGCTGTAGACAGGGGTGCTGATGGCCCCAGGCAAATGATCCATGGGGACAACTGTAGTAAAAGGCAAACAGTGTTTCCTTTCCCTCTGCACTGCTTTCCAATAGCTCATCACATTCCACCACTCTCTACCTTAGAGGAATAATATTTTTTGCTACTATCTCCAATTCACTTTTCTATTACCATTCCATATTAATGTTATTAAACATTAAATTTATGGTGATACCAGGATGAATCAGTGTTAAACTATGAGAACAATTCTCAGCCTTGTTCCTGTCTATGAATACCCTATACCGCACAAGCTGACTGTTAGATTGTAAAGGATTCTATAGAATGTCAAATTGATATAACTGGCCTGTGACAGCTGGACAGAGGATATAATTCACGTACAAACAGAGTACATATTTACACATATATTCATAGTCTTTACCTGGCTTTAATTACCAACTTGAAAATGTTCGTTATTTCTTGCAAAATAATTAATTCCAAAAAAGCGTACTGTTAGATGACAAAGGAGTCAGAACAAAGAGAAGAAAATAAACTATAGGCCTACAGGAAGAAGAAAGCAGGGGGAAAAAACAAAACAAAACAAAAAGGGAATGAAGACTGAACTCAAGCCAGAAGAAAAGAGAAAGAAGGAAAAAAAAAGACCTTGCAAAGAGAAAGAAAACAAATTAGACACAGAGAGATAAAAAAGCAGAAAGGTGAGGAACAAGTATTTTTCCTTTTTTGTTTTACTTTTACAAGAAAGAAAACCTAACAATTTGAAAGCTAAAACTGTTTAGACTTTTTTTTTAAATCAAAGCATTATTTTCTTATTTCTTTCTCAGAGTCACAGGGAAATTGCAGAAATAGCAACTTACAGAAACAACGTCCAGAAATTACCTCTAGCCAGAACACATAGTAAGTTTTCCCTCATTTACCCCACCCACCCTCGCACATTGACTTTTCTCATTGGGAAGGGAGATTTTCTTTTACGTTCGAAGAACATGCTAAAGCCTACTTTTTCACCAGGGTGCAAAAATAAATAACATGGAGCATTATGCAGGTTCACTTCCCAAATTAGCCAGAACCAGAGACGGTCCGGTGAAGGTGCAGCCTGTGACAGGGAGCTTGGAAACACTTATGACTTTATGACAAACCAATTTCTCCACACATTGTTTCCAAATGTAAAATGGAACCGACTAGATGAGAAGTCTGTGCATGTCAGAGAATATGCAGGGTGTATAGAAATGATGTCTTGAATAGGCTGGGTGAGAAGTATATTCCTTTTGATTGTTGCCTCTTTCTTTTTAATGTTCTCAGAAAACGGCTGTATCTTTCAGAGTCTCTCAAGGATTTTTAGATAAAAAGAGAGGTTTTATCTTTGCATGTCTATAAGCACTGAAAAACTCCGGAGACTGAAACCTACAGGCAATTCAAATAAACTAAATCCGATCAAGGTAATATCAATGCCAGAATTAGAAGAAAACCCAGAGAGAATATCAATAACAACATTAAAACAGCAGGTTTCAACTGGAATCAATAGGCAGTATAAACAGAAAAAATTAAGTCACAAAGTGATAGTAGATAAAAGCTCCCCACTCATTAAAATTCTGTTTGTCTTTGTGTCTTTTTATCAATGTACCTATATATCTATGCAAGTGTATCAAAGTTTATAATGTAAAAGAATGATGAAATAATCTAATTAATTTCCGGTGTCATTTCACATATTTCTTTCAAGTTAAAACTGCAATATTAATAATGGTTTGCAGTTTAATAAAATATCTCTATGTCCTATTAACTTCTATATCTGCTTGTTATAAAGCCCTTTTTTATCAAATAGCTAAACTTCAAAAGATTTCTACTTTGATCTGAAATGAAAAAATGAGGTTCATTCCATTTGTACAGAATAACCTCACTATATTTTACAGAAAGACAGTTGTCTGTTACTGCCTTTCTGTCTCAAAATACATTGTAACTTGGGCAAGCAAGAGGAAAAAATACTGGATAGAAGACCAGGCTTTAGGAAGGTACATTATAATAGGGCTGTGGCTGTGTCTTAAAATTTATGACAACTGGAGCAAGTGAGATATTCTTCCTACTTGAAAAACAATAAAAGTTTCAGGAATGAAATGTGTAGGTATTTACAGATGGTTTTAATGCTCTGGGGGTAAGATTTCATGGTTTATTTCCACTTTCAGAACTGAGATTTTAACAATATGTTAATCACTTGTGATTTTCTGATAGCTTTTTCCTTCCCACAGGAAAATAATATTTGATAGATACTGTAAGGGGGAAATATTCTAAATTTAAGTTGTTTATGGACCTTATATCCCAAATCAACATTTCAGAAGATGACAGCCCAGACATCCAGAGGACAAATTAACAGTGCTTGCATCACCAACACACCGACTGATAGTACTCAAATTTTGACCCAAAAGGGAATTCGGGACTGGATCCAAATTAAACCACATCTGAAAACACTGAATTCCTGGCTGACAAAGAAAAAAGCCATATTTTATATATTCCTGAATCTACAGCCTATGTAAAGAAATACCATGAACCACAGTCAACATTACCACTTCAATCAGAACACCTTTTTTAGTGGGTCCTTCAAACACCGTTGGTAAGCGAATTGGAAAGTTCAAGGACAATGCAAGTAAAGCTGTTTGTAGATATTTTGTAGTATGGTAGGCAATGTGAAAAGGGTTGGTTAGGGCTACAGTAAAAGTAGTATTTCATGTCATCTTATCATCTGATAACATTCTTTGTGCTGGAGCTTACAGATATCCTTCACTGACAAAGGGCAGAAGGGACCCGAGCTATCCAGCCCAGGTCTGCAGGTGTGTCAGTAAAGGCAATTTATCCACTAGTGCACATCTGCAGCTCCGCCCCATATCTTCTATTCCTTTTATCCATAACCACATCACTTCACATCACCCATGTCCTCTACTTTCAGTATAATTCATCCATACAGTAATAGCTCATTGTATGTGCTACATTCCCCTCCAGGTAACTTTCCCACAGCAGCACTTTCTACTCTTCCACTGTCCCCTGCCGGCTTGCACCGCCAACCCAGATGCATCCAGAGTCATTTATGTGCTGAATGGCCAAGTAGTAGCTGCCTCTCAAGCACTGTTGGGTCGGATTAACTGTCTGGGACCAACATGTAGCTTCCAAAATACCTGGCACACCACATTTTCTAACTGCAGAAGTGGCTGAGCGCATTTTCCCTGAAGAATGTGTGCAGAACTGTTTGTGATAGGATGGTTGATATATAAGAATCTAAAAAGTTTTCATTTGAGTTTTCATAATCTTTCTGTCTTTCATGCTATATTCGGTAGCAATAGTCAACTACAGTTAACGTGCTATATGACGTCACCAACCCTCCATATCACCCCCTGTTAGCAACCCTTAGTAATTGCTTGTCACGATGGGGCTGGTGGGGATGGAATATACAATTGAATTTATGCTTGATTTAAACTTCTGGTTTTGTAGTTAACAGTGGTTTAAAGTCAATTGATATAGATTTATTAATTAACTGTCCAGAGGATGTTTTATAGCTGTTGTTTTCCCTGGAAATAGTGCATTGTGTAAAAGTAAAAGAGAAAAGATCGGCTACACAAATGTGATGCTGTTATCGGTTTGTCTACTTGTTTTATCTCATATGAGAATAAGCATTAACATTCTGAGTCAGATGTTCTTATTAATGTGATTCCCATCGTGAAACTGAAAATACACAAGCTATCAACGTTTCTAAAACTCCCTTTGTTCATATCACAAAAATGCTCTTAAGAGTGCCAGCCCCACAAAACTTGTGAATATTCTTACTAAGAATAAGTCTTACTTGACTAAGAACAGGAAAAGAGCTGCAAAAGGCCTGGGGTACCTACTGCAGATTTCAAGTATGCCCTCCAGAGTCAAGATCCTCGTAATCTCTGCTACCTCTATCCTAATCTAGATGTACCCAAAGGTCCCATGTGCCTAAATATCCATTTACTTCGTTTTCCAGACCCAGACTAATAGGTATTTTTGGAAAATGCCCTGTGAGTCAAATCCCACACAAAACAAGGCACAGAGAACTAACACCTCTTTTACACAAAGAATAGTTTCATTTGGAGGTAGAATCATAGAATCATAGAACCATCTGGGTTGGAAGGGACCTTTAAGATCACCGAGTCCAATCATCAACCTAACCACTGTCAAAACCACTACTAAACCATGCTCCTAGGCACCACATCTACATGTCTTTTAAATACCCCCAGGGATGGTGATTCCACCACTTCCCTGGGCAGCCTGTTCCAATGCTTGATAACCTTTTTGGGGAAGAAATTTTTCCTAATATCCATCCAAAACCTACCCTGGTGCAACTTAAGGTCATTTCGTCTTGTCATATCACTTGTTACTTGGGAGAAGAGACCAACCCCCAACTCACTACAACCTTCTTTCAGGTAGTGGTAGAGAGCGATAAGGTCTCCCCTCAGCCACCGAAAATATGTCATCTTGGATTTGACGTCAGGAAAACTTTATCACCTTGAAAACAGCCAAGCTGTGGAGCAGGTTGCCCAGAAAAGACGTGTAGTCTGTGTCTTTGGAATTTTTCGGGACCCAGCTGGATCCCGAAAGCTCTGCGCAGCCTGATTTGATCCTATAGCTGACCCTGCTCTGAGCAGGAAGTTGGACTGGGGACCTCCAGGGATCTTCTGTAACCTACATTATCCTGCATTTGTATGTATTTTATGCATTTCTTCTTACTGATTGCTTGGTGTCAGCTCTTACAGGGTCCTCAAATGTGCTTTGGAGCAGGAAGCAGGAATGCAGCAGGGGACCAGTATGGGGCCTGCTGTCCCTTTGAAAATTCATTTAAGCTTTGCTGAGATTTAAGCCTCTGAAAATCAACATTTGAATATCAGCAACACAAAACTTCTTAGAAATAGGGTAATAAGCTTTCCAGACAGCCCTTCTGAATGGACTACACTAAGATGACATGACCTACCCACCATTACTGGGAGGCTTCTAACCACAATCTCCCATGGTTAAACAGTTTCTGGTATTTCCCACAACATCAACATAATGCAAATTTCCGATCTTTTCTCTTGGTTCAGATACTTCACTCCACATGAAATGCTCACTCAGCTGCTAAATAAAGTACTTTTCTGTGTGAGTAAACATAGCAGAATCTGACTCAGAGCAAATTATTTATTTAATACATTTAGCCCTACTTTCTGTTCACAAATTTTCCTTGAAACAAATGCACAGCATTTGAAACAGAGCTGTTGTCTCTTTTCTGGTGGCATCTGAGCGAGTTCATGTTGTCTCCCCAGTTGGCTAATGATAAATGAACACCCCTGACAGATGGTGCTGCATGCAAGCCTCCTCATAGTAGGGGCTGGGACATTTCAAGGAAAGTTTGGCATTCACCTGGTTGCTTACCAGTGCTATTATTACCATCTGCAGCTATTTATAGTAGAGAGAAGATCAGTTTTGTTTTCTAAAAAAAAACCCACACAGGAAGAAGGCTGAACCTCGCCAGGCTCTGCAAGCGAGAACGGGGAACCCAGGCACTAGATTCATTCACAAAGGAGGGATTTGGTGAGGACACGCTTCCACCTTTCTCCACAATTCCTTGGTGAAAACACAGGAGTCGAGGGTAACCAGCAGAATTCAGTATCACAAGTTCACTTGAGGACTTGTTAGAAATATAATTCCTGGGTTTGTGAAAAGAAGAGACTACCCAGCAGTACAATACTTAATTTTCTTTTGTCAAGGCCCTGACCTGAAGTGTATGCTAGAAAAATACAAGAATTGATGGAAAGTGCATTCCTGGAACTCTAATAGGTAAATTGAATATAAATAACTAATTTATTGTAGAACATGTGGTACAGTTCTACCATCCTAAATACAATATTCAAAATTTCATATTAATATAATCTCTGTGCTCATACCTTACTATTTCTTAGACACTGACAATACAAAAAAACCCCACCTTCTATACCATGAAGTCTTTGCTGCCTGAATGACAGACACAGAGAAGGCAAAGCACACTGGAAAAACAGAGGGAAAAATTGTCATATCTATCTCTTAATATATTTTAATACCTCATTTCTTATTGATGTAATGGAACTAAACAACAAACTCTCTGTAAAGAAATTGCTCACCTCCTAACACTTTTATTAGCTCCAATCATATAAAAGGAAAATAAAGGAGATTATTTTTTTGTGTGCCCTTAGTGACAGACAATGTTGCAATCATCTAAACAGAAGATGTATTGAAAGCCGTAACTCTGGGTCTTCTGAGAGATTACCTTGTACACCATTTCTCAGCAGCAAGTCCCAGTACAACCAGTCCTGTATAAAGCAATCCCATTAGTTGTCTAAATTATGCTTCCTTCTTGCCTCGCTCTAAAGGCATTAGAGCTACATCCCAAAGTATGTTGACTAAGATATATCACAGAATATCTTGTGGAAGTACTCAAGGCCAATAAATAATGGGTCCAAATCTTCACTTACAGTTTCTTGAAGAACTGCAGAACAATTCAGGAGCATCATCTATGTATAATCTATGTTCACAGATAATGAACTATATCACACAGTCAGTGGCATCAGATGACACAGTGTAATTGTAGACTTGTCATTCTTATTCCTCTTTGAACACAGTAGTCACAGACTGGTCCCAAACAATTATCATTGTGTGGGGAAATTGCAGAAACTGTTTACCACTCAACATCTTGTACAGTTGGACACAGAGCTGAAGTTGTTTTTGAACAGGACCTGTTGAAGACTTTAAAGGAAGTGAAATTTTAATCCTAAGAAAGAGATAAAATTTTTCTCTTTTTCATCTAGCCTTTTTTTTTTTTTTACTATTCTCAAAGAACGGGAGCATGTTATGTGCAACATAAGAATTATTCTTTTGGGAGTATTTGACTAGAAATATACGGGAACCTAGGTTAATTTATGCAAAACATTGCTTTGGCTTTTAACTAGTCATAAGAGCGCAACGACTAGCCAACATCCCTTATGAGCTGCCTTCTACAAAGAACTGGAATTCACTAGTGGTGTTTTGCATTGCATGAGATTGCCTGCAGGTACAGTAGAGTCAACCCCAGGCCAAATTATAAGCATTGTTGAAGTTGTGTTTTTCTGTAGTCTTGCAGTGCTTTTCTTTTGTTTGTAAACCACATGAAGAAAATCTTCTTTGGCTTCCCATGATGCTAGATCACTTCATATCAAAATAGATTAATGCTGGCCAGAGCAGTTCATGTTTATATTACAGTCTTCTCTGAGGCAATATCTTTTCTCTAATTACAACATAAGGACATCCCCACAATCGGAGTCCAGCGTTACAGTACAATGACCATCCCTGTTAAGACATCTGAGAGATGACTAATAACTCCCGTGAGATGAAAAGCAAGGCACAGCATTCTGGGAGTTAATCTTAAAAGAAATTTTTTGAAATTACTATTATCATCTTTCAGGCTGTTGTTTTTCGTGTGTTTTGTAATAATGAGAAGATCCAGAGGACAATAACCTCTGCCAAGTACTGAGACTGATGCATGTGCCAGTTTTATACTGGTGTCTTTCCACAGTTTTCAGTGGAATTCTTGATACATGAGTGTCTGTCACTAGGGTCATGTTAAAAAACTATGAGAGAAAGAATAAGATTAACTATTTATTTCCATTTATCATAATAACTACATTAAGAGTGTTATTTGCTGACTTAATATAGAATCTAAGCAAACAGACATTAATTTATACAACTGAATAGTTTTATATCTATTGCTTGTGTTCACTTTTCAGCAAACTGGAATCTAAACAAAACAGTTGAACTTATAGGCACCATCATGATTTAAATGTCCTGGAATTTTAGCTCACAATTCCTATTTTCTTGGTAACCATTGTTATAAAAGAAACAATCCATGCTAGAATTTATTGCTGTAATTTATATTAGGCAAGGATTTGTGATCCTTGAAATTCCCTGCTGTCTGATTTACAGTACTCTTTTTCACTGTATCATCCTTAATTTTATGTAATCACCATTTGAAAGGTTTCCTGTTATGGATGCTGCCATACTGAACTAAGGTTATTTATCTGGTCAGAATGCTTGCTTTTATTGTAGTGAATTTTGTGCATGCTAAGAGTCCCAATACTATGTAATTGCTTGTTTGCTTGCCTGCTCTTTTGAACGAGTCTTTCAGACGTTATTGAGCTTTAGTGATCAATAGAATTTCAGGTGTCCAACAACCATTTAGCGATTTGTGAATATTGAGTGTTGGTGTATATATCCCAGATGCATAGCAGCCAGCATGTTTATCTAATTCTTTATTTGATTCCAAAGATAGCTGTTGAAAACCTTTCATATACACAATTATCTTCTTTCATTTGAGTTTGGCAGTAACTACACAAATATCTCTATTTGTGTGGTTTTAATAACTGAACTTTTTCTTTTCCTTATGTACTCGTTTTCTGCTTGTTCCAGATAGAACAGGGTAATTTTGAAAATGTAGCTCTCCTTATTGTAGATTTCTGTTAAATTTAAGGTGCTTTTTTATGTTTTGCTATTTAGAATCCTCTTCGTTCTTCATGCATAAAATGTATCATGTGACTTGAGGATAAACTGCTTCAATAAATCCCATTATTCTGAAGAACAATAAAAATAACAAGTTGGTGACACTGAAACAGTGATAAATAGCACTTTTTATTTTCTAACGCTATTAGAATCTCATTCTTGCACTTCTGAATCACCTCTAGTTCCCAGTGCTGTCAGACTAGGAAAGCACTACCTGTGTTGTTTTTGTCAAAGAAAATTATGTTATTGAACATTATAATTTGTTAAATTCCAGATCTTATTTAGGCAATTAGTGCAACCCTTGTTATCTCTGAACATGCAACTGAAAAAATAAATGAACAGTGCATACAAAACACACCCATGGCTCCTGAAACAAAGAGGACCTTATTCAGGGAGATGCTATTTGAAGATAAGAACGGCACTCTGGCATCATGCCTCTCCCCCCAGTGCCATGAAGCCAATCTTCTGTGACAGTTTTGATGGTTGTGGGTCCCTGAGTTCCTGGAGGTAGGTGGGTTGAAGGACACTACTTTTTCTTGCAGGTAGACAGAAAACCCCAAAGACAGCATGTGAACTAAACACGTTTGAAATGGTGCTCACAATAATTGCAGTTGTTGTGATTAAAGTTGTGAACCCACGGTAAGCCTGATTTTGCCCATCCATACCTTCCTAAACTCTACAAACAAAAGCATGAAGTATCAAAATCAGCAAGTTCAGCCTAGGGCCAAGACAAACATTTTAACCCAAGGTTCAAAAGTTGAACTTCCTCTCACATTACAAGAAAAGGAAAGGCAGACAAAAAAACTGAAAGACCAAGACACAGAGAACAATCATTCAATTCCTTCTGTAAGAGATGTGGAACCAAAAATATTGAATATAAATATTCAATATTAATATATTCTTTGCCAGCTAGACTCTAACTGAACTTGAAGTAAGGGAACCAGGAAAAGGGGTGGAAGAAGTCAGGAGAAGACTGCTAAGAAATCATTCTTTTCACCCCGAACAAGTTAATGGTGATTGACAACAGAGGTCCTACTGCATGTTGCATTTTCACAAGCCTGTGTAGTAGACAGAAATGTAGAGAGTGAAATCATCATCCTTCTGCTGTCCATAAAAGCACAGACACCAGCTTCAGCATAACTGGAGTTCTTTGTGCTGTCCTTTGGCCAGCCTGGTTTTGCTGCCTCAGCATGAGCCGGAAGGCCCCTCTTTGCATCCTGTCTTCTGTCCAATACAGCACCTTCCAACAAAGATCCACCTGTTACTCCCGATCTCAGATTACTGATCAGTCACTGTCCTGTATGCTTATCAAGGCCCCAAGAGTACTAATAGGCTTTAATAGCCCTGGCTTGGTGCCCCCCCACACCCTTGCCGATGGCCCAGGCCCCTTGTTTCAGCTCAACCCAGGGACATCAGTCCCTGCCTGAGCTATGCTGTCGGTGTGCCCACCTCCAGCTCCATCACAGCCATGATGCCCAACCTGCTGGTCTCAACCCTGACCCATGGGCTGACTTCCCAGATGGACCTCAGACCTGCCACCTCACTGCAGGACCTGGCTGGTGGTCACCAGGCTGAGTAGGACCCTGGTTGCTGCCACCAGACCTGATCCTGCTTTGTCAACTTAAATTCCTTGGACCTGCCTCATTACCAAGTGATGCCAAGAGTTCTGGACTCCCAGTTGGCCGCCACTGCCACCCCTGGGTATGTCCTGCTCACCTTGCTTGGGAACAGTGGGACAGGTTCCCGGCTTGCAAGTCCCTGCCCCGCTGGCTGTATGTTACCCACCTGATGAACCAGTCACTTGTGACTCAATGCTGGTGGACCTGGCCTGCATTGTCTTATGCATTCCTTAGCCCCAAAAATTCACAGAAGGGCCCTCTGCAGCCCAGTCCACTATCAGCATTTCAGGTGAAGGCATCAAGTAACAGGAGGCTGAAGAACTGTGTGACATTGCTTCTGCAGATGGCCAGCTCACACGGGTGCAGAGTCCCAAGTACTTGTTCTTCAGCTTGTAGACCTAAGGATATCACAAAGAAAGAAAGAAGATGGATACATTAAAACTGGGGGTGGGGACATGGAGGGTAAGACAGAAGGAAGCTCTTCTAAGAGTTTTTTACTGTTCCAGTCATTAACAAATCAGGTCTGGGATTTTTCTGTGGTTTTTGTCTTACAGTACTGCAACAGTGTAATAAGAGTAATTCACCTCCCATTACTGCACCTGCTTGTACAGTTTAAATTAAAACCAGAAACACTGCAAATCCCACTTCACAATGCCTTTCAGTGTTCAAGACTCTGAATTAAAGGCCTTCATTGTTTAGAAGGATTATTTCATTGCCTTCACTGGCTTCAAAGAAATAAGAATCTTCACTCACTTTTCTATTGATCCCCGTTGATCAGATTAACTTTGTTTTGGATTCCTACTGAAACAAAAGACAAATAGAAATGTTTTGAACACTTACGTGTACAGTTTTGTTCAGTTCACAATTCTATTACCTATTACAAAGATGATTATTGGTTAGACAAAGAGAGAATAAAGGAATTACTGTAAATTATGTTCGCTAAATACCAACACTTTAAGCAATTACAAAATTATGAAATATTTCAGAATGGCATGTAATTATGGTTAATTCCACAATTAAGAGTATATCTTTTATTTAGCAGCATTTGTTCTTTCATAAGCAATAATCGGGATTAAGAAAGGTCAGAGAACACTTCCATTTCAACACTACAAAACCCGTTTAAAGCCATTCCTGCTCCCCCCCCATGCACTTTACGTTCAGTGACTTTGCTTTTTGTTATTTAGTAACAAATGACAAAGGATCTTAATCTTGGAATGGGCCAAGAGGGTCTCCTAGGACGTCACAAGCCAAGAGAGCCAAATCGTGTCAGCCTGGCCATAGGAAAAAGCTCTTCAGATAGGAAGCACCCTTACTTATGTACTCAGAGAAATTACCTTCAGAAGTACAGTACCTGATAATAACTGGCAGCTCTACTTTCTCACAGCGCTTCCCTGCACATCTACATGCAAGTCTACTTCTTGTATGTCCCCTGGCACAGGCCATTAAAGCACCAGCTGGGTCGGAAAGTCAGTTAATCAACTGGATGGTGACTGTTCCTCAGGTCTTTCTCACTACTTTTCTCCCTTCTCTCCACCCTTTCCTGGACACAGAAATGGCTTTCTGATAAAGATGGCATGGTGCTTGCCAGACCTCTCTAGCTTGCTAATACGGCTCGTTCGCTGTATCAGACAGCATCTTATTAGCTATCATGGTTACATATAAAGCTGTACTATACACCCATAAGAGAGAGAAGTATCAGTGCTGTTACAAGAGTGCATTCTGATGAGAATTCAAAGCTATGGAATAAATGTATCTGTAGGCAATACAACTGGTGCATTACACCCACATGCCTTATTGCCCCATAGTTTGCAGACTGCCCCAAATGGCCCCATAACATAGGCAAGGATGTTAACTCCACTCTTACAACACTATGAGTTCAACTGCTACAAAATCATAAAATAGATTTGGTTGGAAAGGAAGTCATCTAATTCCACCCTCCTCTCAAAGTCGGTCCAACTACATCAGAATCCTCTGGGCCTTGTCCAGTTCAGTTTTGAATATCTTCAAGGACGGTGAGTCCAGAGACTCTCTGGGCACTTACGGCTTGCTTTTTTTTTCTTTTGCTTTTTTTTTTTTGGGTGTCCAGTCATAATTTCCCATATAAAAACCTGTGTCTTCTGCTTCTCATCCTGCCACCTCTAAGAACAGTCAGTTTCTACCTGTTTTACACTTTACCGATAAGTAGTTGAAGGCAGCCATAAGATCTCCCATTAGCCTGTTCTTGGCTGAACAAACACAATTCTCCCAGCGTCTCCCCATCAAGCTCTCTGGGCTTCTGATCATCTTGGTAGACCTCCACTACACTGACTGCAGCATGCCAATACCTGTTTTGCACTGGAAATCTCAAAAAGTGGACAGAGTCCTTCATATGGAGTCTCACAATTGCTAAATAGAGAATAATCTCTTCCTTCCTACTGGTTACATAAACACTATTACTGCCCAGTATGCAGGGGGTCTTCTTCACTGCCACTGCTGCTCACTGCTGGCTCATGTTCCCTCTGTTGTCCACTGGGACCGTCAGGTCCTTTTTCACAAAATTGTGTTTCAACCAGCTGATTCCAAGCCTGGACAGAAGCATAATGTCTTCCCAGACCAGGGCCAGGACTCTGCATTCAGCTGTGCTGAGCCTCATGAGATTCCTGCTGGACTCTTTCTCCAGCATGTCAACGTCCTTCTGAATAACAGCCTGCCCTCCAGTGAAAGACTCACCCACTCCTACCCAGTGTGGTACAATCTGCAAACTTGCTAAGGATACACTCTATCTTAGCTCCTAGGTTAATAAGAAACAGTAGGGATTCCTGCATGAACTGCTGAGGGATCCCAGAAGTAACTCCTCCAGCAGGATTTTGTACCATGATCACAACCCTTGGAATCTCACAGGCCAACCAATGGTCCACTCACCTTGAAGTTCACTTCTCAGGTTCAGGTCCTGAACTGGAGAATGACACTTGCAGTGTCTTCATCTCTATCTCCTTGTCCTTGGCTGCACCCTAAGCTGTCCCATGGGCTTGTCCAGCTAGCTGAAGCAATCCTTTAGGTGGTTTTAAATGCTTTTTATTTCCTTTCTTACATTTATTCCTTCATTTCTACTCTTGCCCATAAATAAAAATCAAGCAAAGCTAAACAGTAACAATAATACAAAAAGGTGTTCAAAATTGTATGTGTATGTATTAATTCCCTTACTATTGGGGAAGTAACACAAATATTACATGCACAGAGCATGATGTGCAGTTAAATGCATGTGCACACAAATACTCTTTTCTAACACTGTGAACAGCCAGATGCCAAACTGTAAAGTCACTTGATATCAACTCTGGCTGAAGGTCAGATTGCATCCACAGGTCACCATTTTTCCCCAAAGCATGTTCATATTAACAAGCAACTGTTACGAACACAAAAGCAAACAAATCCAGGAATGTTTTTCACTCTGCCACACATACATGCTCTTTCAAGTGTAAGTTTAGTGAAGAAAAAAGGGTAGCATAATTAGTCACACAACTGTAGTTACATGAGGAGTCACCCAGGTCCCTAATTCCTTGAACATTTTTAAGCAGAATAGGTGCATCAGTGGAAAATTTATGATTTTTTTTTACTGTTGCTTAAGCTTTACGGTCTCAGATGGAGTAGGCTGAAAGACAATCCCTTTTCTGAAATCTTTGTCAATTACCAAGTACAGATAAACATAAAGAATATAGGGATGCTGCATTTAATAAAAACAACGGAAAGAGCAAAAGTGATTTTAATGTAGGGTCAAACATGGAGCTGACAAGACTAAGCCAGAGGAGATGCATAAATAGGGACATGGAAGAGGGGAGACAGAGATGAAAGAAAAAAATGGCAATGAATGGGCAGACGATAAGAAAGCAAGAGGAGAAGACCTAAAAAAGAAGGATGAAAAATAAAGTACACTGAGTTTGCAGAGAAAGGCTGTCATGAAAAAGACACTGTGTAGCTGGATCCAAGTTTTATATGTCAGCATACTGACATTTGCAGCTCTGTTGGTCAGTGGAGATACAGGGATCCAACAGCCTCCTCAGCACTGAGTTGTTCCTTCCTACAAGTAGGGCTATTCTACTGCTTCTGTGCCCTGTTGAATGAGAATAATTTGGGTATCGTGCTCCCGGGACTTCAAGGCAGTGCTGCAGTTACAAAAACTCACAACAAAAGCAACCGAGCAAACAAAATGACGGTGGAACTGAGATGACAATGGCTCTTGACCACACTCTTCTTTTCCACTGAATGGTCCAGTTTCTGCTAGAGAAGCCCTTTTTATACCCATAGAGGTTATAATGGTTTAAAAGAGTGTATAAACTTGTAACAATGTAAGAAACCCTCAGCAAAACTCTGTGTAGGTAGAAATTTGTTATAGTAACACACAAGTTTGTTCAGCCATGCAGTAGCACTGCATTATGGGGAAACTTCCCAGCAGGTCCCAAGATGGACTCATGAAGTGGGGATTAGTCAGAGCACCAATCAATATCTGAAGAGATTATTTTATTTGAACTAAATGAACTGGTATTCATCACTATATGAAACAGCAAGTAGTTTAGACCAAGTAAATAATGTGAAGTAGAAGGAAATTGCACAGAGCAGGCTTTGTAAGGATTGCGAGATTATTGTGAGTTATGCTGGCAGTATCTACTACATCAATGCAACTGCACCAAGACTGCTTCCACGAAGCATTAGAATTATTAAGGTTAGTATAGAAATGTTTATGGTAACAGTGTTCCGGGTTAGTGCAATTAAAGCAGTGATGCCAGCACAGTATGAACAACTGCAAATGCTTTCAGTCGTTGGCCTGAGACAAGGTGAGAGAGAGAGAGAAAAAGCACCTGTGGACTGCTGAATAACCATGTTGCTGTCTAACTCTCTGACCCTCAAGGAAAAGCTGGGGAAAGAAATAAAAGGTGAAACAGAAAAGCAAATATTTCCCTGCCCATTATCAGCCCAGTTCTGCAGGATATGGCCTTTTACTTTCCTTGCCTTCAAAACATCCGCTTGGCTTAGATTTGTTTCTTATCTGACTTCATTTGAGTATCCCGTGGCGTTCAAAAAGCATCCAGGTGTTAAATATTTCAACTTATGGACATAGGTGAACACAATAAAAAACTCAATTCAGGTTCCACTGTCTATACTCAAGCTAACCAGTATTTTACTCCATTGGTAATCTCTTTAATTTGAGGGTGCAGAATATAATGAGTACACAGTTCCTTGCATGTTTTTTCTTTGCGTGTAGTAATTAACCCCAAAAAGCTTCCAGCTGCTGAACTGAGGGTCTTAATTTGGGCCTGTTGTGTTTGTAAATGCTCATAATTCCTCACTGTTCTTAATAATGTCTGTAAGTCTCTGAACATCATGACTTAGACTTCTAAAATTTATCTTGCCTGTGAACAATGCAAAACATATGAGGAAACAGTAGAGTACACATGGAAAAAAAAGAAAAATATATCCATATTGTATAAAATATCTTGTAAATTGAAGCAGTCTAGTTATGCATGAAGAATTAGCAGTGGATGTGATACTATCGTTATTATCTGAATGTTTTCAACCCCCAGCAAAATCCTAAAAATTGCCATNACAGTTTGGGGGGGAGGGGGGGGGGGGGGAACCTGGAGTGAATCAATAAAATAAACTCAGTGCTGCTTTGTAGAGTACAACGATGCAGCTCAGGATTGCGCACCAAGTTCTACTCATTGCGACACTGATTTAACTACCACAAAGACCCAGTCCTAAAAAAATCTGAACTGTCTAGTTTCCTATTCCTTATAGCATCTAGACCAATAATTCAATGGAGGACATGATTAACTTTCTTGTTAAGAAACACTGTGTTATTAGTCCACCAGTCAATATTTGTTCTAAGCACCATGTATGAAGGATTTTCTCATAATATTGTATTTCAGTAGGAGTATTTTCATTCAATTACTATTTTTTTTTAAATCCAGGTTATTTCTAGTCTCACCATTATCCTCATGCGATGCTTTCAATGGACTAGTGCTGTTTGATACAAGGCAAGTTCAAACTGTGTTGCCATTCAAATATGCTTTTGTGTCGTTAGAAGGAATAAATGCAAAAGAGATATGGGCCTCGTGGATTTTAGCGTATTAATATAGAGGAAAGAAGCAGAAGGGGGAAGCTAAGTACAATTAATAAGCCTAAAGTAAAGTTGAAAATGCATAGAAGTGTATAAATGTATAAAAATGTAGTCTGATTTGAGTGCAAATCTGTTCACAGGCAAAAATCTTGCCCAAGTCTACACTAGGCATTAAAAAACAAAGCAACAGTTTACGCCTGTCCTTAAAACACGATCCAAACAATCTTATTAAAAAGCATTACTGGATAAAACAAAAAGTCATCATTAAAATGCAGCAGACATCAACAGATACGTAAGTCAATTATATCAGCAAAAAGAGTGACTATACATCTAAGAAGAAAGCAAAGGAAGAAAATACACCAACCGCTACTAATGCTGAAGTGTTAGAAGAAAACTATAGAAGAGATAGAATGACATTGTGAATTATGCTGTTTATAGAATATTTAAAAGAATCTGAGGAGCTTTTGTGAGGAACCTTAATTCAACAAGTTCCAGTCTAAGATTTATTTAATGGTTTCTCCTACTGTAACTACAAGACCAAAATTATACAGCTGTACTTCATCAGTAATAATACGGTAGAAATGCATACATCTTCCAAAGGGGGTAAGAATAAAAACACACAGCCAAATACGATCTGTTAATATATATACTTGGTTATCAAAATTAATGGAGTAAACTACATTATGTAGATGTGCTGTGACAACTGCACTCATAACTTTAGGAAAAGCATAGGCCCTCGAGAATTAAAACGCCAGGCCTACAGATCTATAACTCCCATAATATCTTAAAGTCATTACAAACATTTCAGTGGAGTTGCCAGTTGATTCTAATAATACCGTGCGCAAACGACGCATGGTAGAGGAGACCAACATATTTATATGGCTCTAAACAGTGAGATATTGTGATAATTTTGCTGTAAGATCTGAAAATGTCTGCAGTCTCAGCTCTGAATGCCTTAAACGTTTTTAATATAACTGTGAAGTTTGAGGTTTTCTGAAGTCAATATGTCATTCTCACTGTAACGGACTCGAGGCTACTCTTGGGTTCAAGACCTGGCTTATTTATTTAAAATGCAAAATAGTCATCAGACCCAAACCCTTCTGGTACCAAGAAACAGGAGTTGAGATGCTGGTGAGCGGGTAAGCTCCACTGCTGTCTCGGTGCCAGTAGCGTGTGCAACCTGTGCATAAAGGTGCTTCTCTTCAGCAGAACTCAAAAAAAAATCAGGAAAAAAAAAAAAGAAAAAAAGACCAAAAAAAAAAAAAGAGGATTCCCACCCTGAAACGGAGAAGACGGAGAACGGCAAAGACTGAGGCTCGCCTCTGCCACCCCTTTCCTGCTTGGCGTCCAGCACATCCCCAGGCCACCGCCCGTTGACTTTCGCGGTCCGAGAGGGGCTCTGCGGGTTTCCCCCCCCCTCCCCCGCACCCCTCCTCCTGGGGCCGAGCCCCGCTGCGCCGGGCGGTATTTTCAGCGCTGCGCAAGCTGCTCCGCGACCGACTGAGGACCTGAGCGGGCACCTCTGCAGCAAAGCCCCCAGCTGGCGTGGAAACCGTAGCAAGCCCACCCTCATTTCTAAACGCCGGCGTCGAAAGGGGGGCAG
>VZSZ01005263.1:383621-397196 GCA_013398815.1 Ibidorhyncha struthersii | reverse complement strand
TTTTTTCCCCCCTTTTTTTTTTTTTTTTCTTTTTTTTTTTTTTTTTTTTTTGGAGTGGCAGCTTATTCTGACCTAACGGGAAGGTTGCTGGGTGGCGCAGCAAAGGGGGCTTCTTGGAAAGTATTCTGGGCTGGGTTGTGACGTAGGCTGCTGGGGAAATCTGCTTCTCTCTGCCTCGCTGAAGTCATAAACCTGGGCATTCCCGGGGGCCGGCTTGTATTTGCCCCCTTGTCATCACCGCCGTCATGGCTGCGAGGAGACAGAGGTGGGAAATTAATTTCAAGGAGTTTACCAATATGAAGATTGAAAGTGAAAGGGATGCTCTGGACAGAGTTTGTTCCCTCTCTATGGTTTTTATTCACCAAAGCGTTCTAGGTCTGCCTATAGGTTCAGGTTATTTGGCAGATTTCTGTTCTACGATTAGATGACTGATTGCAAATCTCTGACCCCAGAGGATACTGCAGATACAATTTATAACAAAAACGTTGTCTAAAGCAAAGTCTCCAGTTAGGTCGGCATTTTTTAATAGCTCCTCTGCTTACTGAAATAATAATTTTTGAGAGCCAGTAGGCAAGATCGTTTAATCCTAAGGCTATCTTTTTCACTGCAAGTTCAAAACCGTAAGCAAATTCAGTATTTTTTAAAATTACATTGACTATGCTACTAAATAAAAAGGCTAACCTTAATTTTACACGATGGAATTTAAAAAATTAAATGCTGTTCTGGGCCTCTGCAACACAAGACTCAGTGATGATCAGCTCATGTGTTTTCTCTTACCTTTGCTAGCCCATGAAAGCCTGAAGTCTCATGTTGCATCCCCTCTTCTATCTTATTTTCAGATCAAATAATCATTTTTTTTCTCATTTTTCTTTCCTTCAGAGATTTCAGTCAGAGGTTGAGTGCCTTGCTGGTCTTACCTTTGTTCATTTGGGGGGTTCATACCCTCAACTGTGAATGACTCTGTACGTCCCTATATATGTATTTATATTCATATAGAAGTACCTATCTTTAGACAGCTTAAGCAACCAAGTAGGCATCCTAATAAAATAAGGATGCCTGCTGATAAAATTAACAAAGGAAAGTTAGCACGACCTATCTGTAAGCAATCCCTGAATATCTGTACATTACTTGAACAATGACATATAAACCCTTACAGAAAAGGTCCTGCACGTAGGTAAAATTTTCTCCTGCTGGCCAACATAAATCTGTTGTCCAGCATAAATGAGAAAAGGTGATACTCAGCACTCTCATACAACATTCAGCTCTGAGAAACAAACGCTGTCCCTCTCCTAAACCCGTGAATCTGGTGTCACTTATCCCATCACAAAAGGCAGAGGAGTATTTAAGTAGACCCACAGGGTGGCAATGGTTTGTACCAGCTATGGCCAGGGCAGGGGCAGCGCCTGCCAGGCGCTGAAGGCTCAGAAACAACCCGGTTGACAGAACAGGGATGCAGCCCCTGGCCTGGAGAAAGCCAGCGGCAAAGCTCCTGTGGACTTCGAGAGGCCTAGGATTTCACCCAGCCAGGAATGATAAGTTATAAAGGGAAAGACTGGATTTTCATCAGGCAGGAATTGTTGGTAAGCCTTAAAAGCCCGTTCTCTCATTTCTTTAACTCTTACTAATTATTTAAGGGTTTATTAATTTATGAACATTTAGAAACATCCCCACTGTTTCGTTTTTTCCTCTCGTTATCCCATACATTTGAGCTCGTCCAGTCCGCAGACAGAGCCACAAACAGTATCAGATCCCCAAACTGGCAATCTCTCCCTCATCCTCTCCCCCTTTTTGTTCATCACTTGATCTCACCATAGGTAAAAGTAATTTCAATTTAAAATTAATCACTGCTGGCAGCAGGAGCGTTCCCTCTGTAGTAACAGGATGGATGAAATTACAAGTTGGACTCTACGGTCACAAGCTAGTCAAAAATAAGCAAATATTCAAATACTTCATTAGGAATTATTCTCTCCTTGAAGCTTTAAGATTTGCTGCTCGGCTTTGCTGTCAGCCAGAGAGATTTGCTCCTGATGGTGCTGTAATCCACTGCTGCTGGTAATTAGACATCATTACTGCTGCGTTAAAGGGAAAGAGAGAAGGAGAGAGGACAGGCTGGGGCTAATTAACTACTTGATTCTAATGAAAGAAAGAGAGCCTGATAGCAACTGGGAGGTTGCACCGGAACAGGCTAGATGTACAACACAGACTTAATTGAAGCAGGGGTGTCTCGGAGTCTCACAGTAGCTGAGGCTTGGTCTACTTTCATATTCTGTGGGCAGCAGCGCACGAGGTGTTATTCTGTTTTTCCCTTGCCTGGTTGGTGAGTAGCTCGAAATCACCGGCCTCCCTTCAATATCAAGTTTAAGCATGCCAGCTAGGAGAATGCATAGATGATTATGTGCTGGCTTAATCTATTTTACGGGTATGGTCTTCTCAAGAGCAACAGGAACAAATCAATTTCTGAATGTTCACATCCCTCTGTGGCCTAGGAGATGCACTTTTGGTCACCAGGCAACAACATCCCCTGCAAACCAGCCATTTTAGGTCCAGAGTGGGACAGCACACAGTAAGGTATTCCTACGTGCAACCCAGCGAGTGTCTCACTTCTGCAACTTTTCAGACGGTTACTGTTATCACCGTAGGTTTTCTTTCATTAAGCCCAAGCTGCACTTTATGAAAGCAGTGAAATTATGCCTAGCCTAGACGCACCGTATAAATGTGTTAGGCCAACAAATATGCCAAATGGCTGACAGTATCGAATTCTAACGGGTGGTACTCACAATCCATAAGGAGGCATGGAACTAATAATTCTAGTACAATCTATTTTCTAACTGTATACATGATTTTTATGGTAGATTTTTTGGTGTGCATTTTCTGCATAGTTCTTTAACTGAAACTATTTATGGATTGGCAACTTAAAAACAAATTTCTTTTCACCACTTTTCTTTCTCTTCTTTGATGTTGTCCATAGACACAAATATGGCTCCTAAAATCAGTCTTGATTTAAGAGTAAGTTATAAAATAATGTCCCAGGCTGTATCAGCAGATTCTAAGCAGAACTTTCCTTCAAAAAAGAAGGGCCAAGATTACTGCAGGATACTTCTCAAATACAGAACTTACATGGTATTAGCAAGCTAATAGAATATAACCTCAAAGGACAAGTTCAGATTGCTTTTATGTATTATTAATTTGGAATGACTTTAATGAAATCACAAGCCTAATAACGTATGAATTTTCCTATGTCTTCTTTTATATTTTCCAACTCTAACCATAGGGTGAACTTTCATTCAGAAACCAAATTTTGTTCGGTTTGGTTAAATCTTTAGATCCGCCAGGAAGATCTGGTACCTCTTGGATTGCCGCTAGCAGACCAGTGAGGTTCTCTGCAGGTGCAGGGCTGTACTGCTGAACCTGATTACAGGATTTAGGGCTTAAAATTACAGGCCAGTCAGTTCTGTGGAACAGGCTGTATCCCAGCCCACCTCTTGTTCTGGTAGTGGTAAAGAACAGTAGCTGGATGTATGAGTTTATGGTTCGTTTGATTTTATATAGATAACTTTGCTTATGAACAATAGAAGAAACCGATCACAGTATAAATAGCTTATATATCAAAATCTGGTGCTTTAAATTATCTTATGTTTTAAATTGTTCATTATTCTAGGGCATTTATAGCAATCTGAAAAAATGCAGCTTTGCTTCGCTATGTTTCTCCCCATTTTTGTAGCCATCAATATAAAAAATGAATAAAAGGGTTTGTCAAATATATATTGGTAGCTCTGTAGCCTACTGAACTGCCAACACATAATGACAGTAAGTACCACAGAAAGGTGATGCTGAGGGTGAGCTATAATTTATCCCAAGGTACAATTCAGCGGTAGCTTACAGTCCCGTTAAATGCACCTTCCAGGGTCAGAAGTGGTATTCGAGCCCTGCCGTATCCCTCTCATTTTAAGTGCCCACCACATTTTCCTTAACCCCTGTTCGGGTCTGCAGAGCTTTGTCTCCTCCAGTTCCCTGCGGCCTGTGCCCCGCCGTTTGCATACCTCCCCACGGACCTGGTGAGGAGGGATGCTGGTGAATCAGACAGACAGTGCTGGAAAATGGTCATAGCAGATGGAACAAAACTGGTTTAGTTGGCAAGTCTTAATGCAGGCATTCAACAAAGCGTTCATGAATAAAGAGAATAACTCTGTCCCGCAATATAAAAATGTTAAAGCGGCCATATGTAAGATGCCATCTCCACATGCGTGTGTGTGAGAGAGAGGCAAAGGGAGAGGAGGATCTGAGATTTGCTGGTTACAATGTTAAGCTAGAATTTTCCAAAGAAACAAAGGCCAAAGAGAGCAAGTTTTCAAAGAGGGAGCATTTTAAAGTGCTGCTTCTGTAAAACTAGAAACTGTTAATGTTACCTTAGAAACATTTAATAGGGTGGAGCAAGACCATAACGAAACCTACTACTGATATATCCATCCCATGCACACAGTGAGACAGGATGACGTATTCAGTGCTATCCCCTGGTACAGGCCAGGCTTGTAGCTCGAGAGCCCAAACCTTTTCAGTGATCCAAACTAAAACCTCCCAGTTTACTTTTCACGCCGCTGTGAACCTTTGCCAAGAAGACTGAGGCGCCAGTGAACTTGGTCCTTCAGTGTCTTACCCTCAGCCTCTTGTCGGTGAAGCTGAGAAGAGGATTCAGTCGTGATGCAGCCGGGTGGGGACTCCAGCTCAGACGCTTCAGCCCTGATTTTCTTCAGAGGCACTGCGTGTTGTTTCTGTGGCTACACAGCTATGCGATCAGTGAGAAATAAGCAGGCATTCGCTAGCAGGTTGGCGCTAAAATGGGCTGATAGGCATCCATACAGCATAATGGGACTTCTTCTGACTTCTTCTACGGAGACAGTTTGTTTCTTTCACTACCTTTTGGGGTGATCACCATTGTTCTTGTTCAATGCTCTAGACTGAAAGGAGACACAATCTGGAGAGATGACACACATACGTATGCAGACACACTCCGTGTAGGGAGGCTTATCATGAACACAGGCCCCTGTGAGAAGGCGGCTAGTGCTGCTGCAGGACGAATGTGGGAGTTAATGATTCAAATTTCATTTTACACTGCAGAAATAAATTAAAATTGGCTGACATTGAACCGTGAGTTTTGGTCTGCTGTTGAAAGCAGGCAACCAGCAGCTGTTGGTTTTGGTCTGAAGGAAGCTATTTGGGTCCTGATCTTTCCCCATACGCAGGATACACCTGTTGAGAGTTTGCTGGTAAAAGAGGAACAAACCAAGCAGGGCAAATGTTGAAGCGAGATATAAATGAGGTAGATGGGGAGAAAGATCATGAGGCAGTGTGGCAGGAAACGCTCTCCAGGAGGATCCTACCAGATTCTGCAGCCTCCCATGCACCACAGAGCATCACAGGAATCTTTTGTTCCTTGTTGAGTAGGTTGACCCTGATCAACAAAGCCTCCAAAATGAGTAGAGCTTTCCAGGACATAAAAGATGTTTTGATCCTGTACATGTCGTTTTTTAAACCTGCCAGAAGCCTCTCTGACTTTAGAAAACTCAGGAGATACTAGCTGCTGCATGAGAGTTGTTTGCATTGTCCTACAGCAGTGCTGAAAGCAATCCTGTAGCTTTCTTAAATTACCTTTCTGTTCTATTTAAATAGACGAGCCTCAAAACCTTACATTTCCACTAGCGAGGTGTTTTTTAATGGTTTATAAACATAAAATATGCAGGTAGGCATTGTCAATATCTGGGAAAGACTTGCTACAAGTTATGGCACCGAGCATTCTTCTGGATGCAAATGGATTTTCTTAGCAATGATCAACTCTATCACAGATAGTTGTACAGGCTTCTAACTGCTTATTCAATAACTCTGCAAGCTGCAAAACCTGACAGTTATTATGTACATCTGCAGGGATTAAAGCTAGTTGTTGAAATTGAATTGTAGGGCTTGAACCATTTAGTTGTATATGTGAATACTTTTCAACATAAGGGGTTAGCTGTAGTGAACATTTTACTTAAATCTGATCTATGTTAGAGTTAACCTCAAGTAAAGATTTTTTTTTCCGACATAAATATTCTGTATGGACTTGGAAGGACAATTTTTATTAAATGACCTACTTGGGCCTAGGATGAAACTCATTCAACCTTTTTCACTGGAGACCCTGCAATTAAGCTCCTCTGGGAAATGAGAGGTTATATATATTATATTGCCACTGAGTGTCTGAAAGTTTGGTAAATTTTGTTACTCCAAAGTTTTTAGTACAACAAGAGATGGATGCGATAACATTTTGCCTGTATTTAAGAAAATTTAGGGGGTGATATCACTTGCACTTAAATGATTTATGACTCTTAACTCACTGTACAATTTTTAAATGCGTATGTCTTGTGATTGCTCTCTTTGTTGCCTCTGAACTCATGCCTACCACTACCAATACTGCCAGGTGGATTTTGTAGAAAACTTTTGATCAAGGCAGATCCAGAGCTGAAGTAGCTGCCACTAAATCATCACCTATGTGTAGAGTAAAGCAGCATGGCATTGGCATGTGGGAAATCAAATTTGTGAATGGACGACTGCTCACTACCCTGAGCTGATAGAAGATGAATATCAAGCAAGTAATTACACAAGTATTGAGATCGAATAAGAGAAGAACAGTTGAGTTATGGCCAGAGGTTTCAGCAGATGGGAAAGACAAAGGGTATACAAAGGTTTCACAGAACTTCGTTTTTCAGCATGTATCTTCTCTGTTGTGGGCGATGAGGAAATACCTGACCTGGGTTTACATTGTTCAGGTGATGAAACTGAAGAATGTCCAGGAATAGAGGAATAAAAAAAGAGGTGATAGCAAATCAAGATATTAAATTGTAGTGCATCACCGGGACAAATACAAATCCAAGAACACTGAAGAACTTAAGAATGAAGTAACTAAAATATTATTAAAATATATCATTTGCCACTATGGATGGCAATGATATTGGAGGATAGCCAGAAATGTACTAGAAAGAGGAAAAAAAAGGTGGTAAAGATAGTTCACAGAAATGACAGACCCGTGGACCATATTTCAACACCAAAAAAAAAAAAAGAAAATCATAAAAAATAGAGTTGTTAAGTATCAATGTGAACTATACCTGGTTGGTACAACTAGTTTGGATTTTGTAAAGGTTAATTATGTTCCTCTAACCTGTCATGTTCAGAAGCCTTTTAAATAATTTTCAGGTGAACATTCGGTTCTGGCTTCCTTCTGAAATAAAACCAATCTGATGCTGACTTTACTAAAGCAGGGTTGAAACTTTGGCTATGATGACAAATTAAAGCTGGTGAAGAGTTGGGAAGCCATAGGAAGCATTTGAGAGCGATACAAATGCAGTCCAATGTGTGTATAGACACATGCGAGTATATATGTACACACATAAAACTCAGACAAATGCAGGGGTTTCAACACAGGATGGAAATGCAGATTAATTAGGTTAAGCAAGTCAAGGAAGAATTGGGAGGGAAAATAGAAATATCATAACAAAGGAAAAAAGGAGAAATAATGGCAGGCAGAATTCCCTACAGACTGTTGCCAGATAATTTACATTTTATGCCATTGTGACATTAGCTTTTTGAAAGGAAAGGAAGAACTCAAGCTTTTCAGTCACATTTAAAATGTATAGAATTAGTATAACCTCTCAAGGGAAGTATTTAGGAATAATTTCAAACAAATCAATAAGCATGTCTTCAATAAGCATAGCAGGGATAACAAAAATCCGCATTAGGAAAAGTATAGAGAATCATATTGAGAACTTACTCTTCTTGTTAATTAAATGGTATGTCCTTGCTTTTAATAACATGCTTAGTGTATTTACCTCATCTCTAAAAGGTCATGACAGATGAAAGGTCCAGGGAAGGTAGCTAAGCTAATTAAAGAAAAGGGCTACTTATAAGAGAAATAGATTTTAATGGTTATATCACCCAGAAAGGTGAATGTTAAGAGAACATGCACAGTAGAAAACAGATGTGTAAAGACGTAGAAAGAAACTGAGAGAAATGGTGTGGTGTAAATACTGATGAACAGCAGAGAGAGAAAATTCAGCAGCCACCCTTTTTAATCCTGTTCCATCTTCTAAGACTCTTTTGACAACCCTCTCAAAAGGTAAATTCAAAGCTAGGCCGTTGTTTCATAGCCCATAGCGCTGGGAGTGGAAAGTCTGCATTGCAGCCCCTAGAGAAACTCTGGTTGATTCAGCCAAAATTTCTTCCAAGGATTTTACAAGAGAATGATAGCTCCGTCGCTCTCGTAAGGATGTCGTACACTCTTTACATCAGTTCAGCTTTGCTGGCTGGAGCGGAAGCGAGGACAAGGTCACGTTCCTGCTCTTCCTGCTCTGTCCCTGCGGGAGCGTGGGCATCGGTGATGGCACTTACCTGCTGCCTTGCTGCTACCTGGCGTCTTGCAGCATCTCCCCAGGTGTTTTCCTGTAGAGCGTCTACTATCAGGCTTAGTCACGTTCCAGCCCATGCAGTCAAGGCAAGGCAAGACTTGTGGAGCGTGGTGAAATCCCAGCATCTTCCCTTCCCCTTTGTACTGAATTTTAATATTGCTGGAGCCTTCATGCTCTTGTTTCGTGAACAGATTATTAAGTTTTAGGTATGTATTCTTAGGCTGGCTGAAGCTAGCAGAGGAAAATAATTCGGTCATTATTGCACAATGCACCTGTACGCACTCTATTTTGTTTAGGGATTTATTTGTTTATTTACTAATTAGTGAGCTCTGAAACATCTTTTGCAGACTCCCTTGGAGACTGGGACTAGATGATTTGTTGGTCAGCTTGTCTGTAGCAGTTTCTCTGGCTCTTTGCTGTAGTGATATTACTAGTTTGGAGGAAGGAAGGAGACCATCAAGTTTCTGAGCTCCGGCACTATCCTGCGTGGACCAGCTAGCTTTTTTTGGGTGTATTTCTTGCAACTGTTACCAAACTCTTACTACAGTGGGAAGAAAAGGAAAAAAAAAAGCAGAATTATTAGAGAATTAATTGCAAATATGAGAGGAAATTAGCTCATTCAGATGATGATAATTTCTAGAACACTTTGCTTTTGACCAGTCTGACCAGCAAGTGTGGCATATATATAATTAGAAGACTCGTCCCATTGCATTTCTCAAGAAAGTGCCATGGAAAAGAAAGAAGAACGTAACTCGTTCTTTTCTCCCTTAATCTAGACATAGTCATATTTTTTTTTAATGACATATTTTGATAACCTTTATCTTTTTATATTCTGAGCGTTCAGCAAAGCCCCACACACAGCCATGGCTGCCATAAAACTAAAGCATTTCATTCGCAGCGAGCAAACAGCTCAGCCTTCTTTTAATGAGTGCTATATTCTAATTCCAGGCATCTGTCTAAAACCTCTAGTTCAGACAGACCACATCCATTTACCCCTTTTTGTCTTAATTTGGGCTTAGCCAACAAAGAGGTGGGGTAGTAAGTTCTGTATGGATGCAGCAGCAAAACCCAGAACTTCTTGACAAGACACATTGTAAACTCATTGCACTTTGACTCTGCTTTTTAGAAAACCTACACAAATCCTCTGCTGTATTTTACCAGTGCATAAGGGCTAGTTATCATTGTTTTGGTGTAACTGAGAGTTGAATTGGGCATATGGTGAGCTTTCAAGGAGTTTAATTTGCACCGAAGCAAATAATAAAGCAATAGAAATAAAGCTAGGTCTAGAGCTGAATAAAGCTGGTTGAAATAAAACTACTTCATTTTTAATTGCCCTTCTGTATAGCAAATTTTAGTATTATTCTCTTCAAATCAGCCCAATTTTGGCAAGATACGTCAGACTTTGAGGAAACCGTGGAAGCAAAAGGATTGTTTTACCTGTATTCCTAATTGAACCCTACATTTTCAACTTGAACCAAAAGGACTGCTTTCAAAAACTGAGTAGGAAAAAGCATCCTTAAATAGGAGAAAGCAGGTCAAATTTTATTAATAAGTAGAACATTTTAATTAATAGAATTCTAATGAACTATGTCTTTTCTGCTACTTATTGTTGAACTTTAATGAATTTATAGGTAATTAGCAGATTTTTTTAGCAATTTAATTCTTAATAAATGTAAAGTCAGGAAAGATTTCACATATACAGACTTTAAAATTTTAACAAATTTGCATTATGAAGCTTGCTGTAATCTGAAAGCAGGCAAATAAACAAACTACAGTATAGATGGTTATGTGAAAATATTTTAAAGTGAATTAGTACTTTGCCCAATAGATCCAAAGAGTAAACTCAAAGACCTACAAAAGACCTGAAAAACGGTAGTTGTAGGAAGTTGGAAGGAGTCAAGATGGTGAAATCTGTGAGGCTTTGAAGGACCATCCTTATTTGCGCTGGATGAAATCCCCTCCTGGGATAGCACCAGCAGAAGGTCTGTGAATCATTCTTTTTGGCACAAAGATTAGGCCCCTCGTTTGAAGACATAATGCAGTCCTTGGGTGATGCTTAGGCTTTGTAATGGCCAGTGCCAGAGGAAGCGGTCCACCCACAAAGCATCCGCCATGTGCACTCAACACCCCCACCAGGTGGTATCGGTTGACTGGGTGGCAGTGACCGAATTCTCAATAGGATACATTCAGAAAAAGTCTTCCTATTTGTAAAGAATAATTTACCTGTAACTGCTATCCGGTTTTGCCACAGTCTATTCCAGCGTGCTAGACCAGCGCTGAGGAAGTTTATAGAGACGTTTCTAAAACAAATCAAAATGTCTAGAAAGGATTAATCACAGCAAGGCCAGATTCAGCTATAAAATAATATTAGGAGCACCCTGCTCCCATCCCTTTGGTTATAATCATCTTCTGCAATGCCAGAGTTGCACTTATCGCAGTGCACTGTACAGACAGCTCTCCGTTGTAGAAATCCCCATATTCTGATTGTTCAGGGAGGGAAAAACTGAACTGGAGAATGCGCTTGATCTTAGTCCTTTAAATTCTCCATACATTTAAGTCGATTAAAAGTGCATCCTTTCCCCTTCCCAACTAAATGTACATTTACCCTCAATTACACTGTTGAGTTTGTTTGTTTGTTTATTTGTGTTTAAGTATTCTTCCTTTTCTATGGATATTGCATTAGGACCTCTGCTATGGGGAGAATTCAGCGCGCTCTCCTTTTTTCCTGTCCCTTTGAACTATATTTGCATTAGAGCAACCCTGCTTCTAATACGAGTGGAAGAAAAGTGACATGAGAGAACAAATGGAGTGAAGTGTTAAAGCCAATCAAAGATAAACAAATTTTGGCTTAGTAGCTCCCTGCAAGCTCATCCTAAAGCAAGAAAGTCAGCTTTGGGAGAGGTGGAGGCTGGAGAAAGTAAAATAAGCCCGGAAAACACATATCACACATTTCACAGTAACAATAATAATAAAGCTAATGAAGTATACCAGGTAAAAGAAGGCTGATGCTTCCTGTTAATTTGGCAATAAAACTACTATTGATCTTTAAAACCAGTATTGAAGCAGTTAAGCATACCTGTTGGCCACCTATAAGCATGGAACAACCTGAAGATATTAGCTACCTAACAATTAAAACTGCCTGGAAAATGTGAGGAAGATGAACATGATTTGTCTGGGGGGCATTTTTCACAGAAATTTGATTTCAGCAAAATTTTTAACAAATTCTATGTCTGTCCCCCAGCATTTATTTCAAATTGGAGTTTATTAGTCAACATCGAATTTAATGAGTATCACAGCACGATATAGCAGAAAGTAGCTAAGCAGAATGTTGCTAGACACTAAAAAGCTTTTCATTATACAACTAGGCAAATAATTAATATAGATACACCTTGCAATTTGAATTTGAATGTGTGCACCATGGTGTCATAGCCCCAATATCTATTTGATGTCCCCAGTGCTATGCATTTTCTTCTATCCTTGTCATTTGTCTTTGCTGCTGCAGATTTTTATTTACTAATAGGCGATAATCGTTTTTTTTTTTTTTCCTTGTGTTGCCGTTATTTCCAGACCTCGAGGCCTACTGTTTCTTATTTTGAATTCCAGTCCAATGGCAGGTGCCAAGATTCAGATGTATATTATCTATGGGCAGTAGGATCAGCCCATTTGTGTAACATCAGTTGAACTGAACCACTCACTGTGCTGTCTGCATTTTAATATTTTTAATCTTTCTTTGGAAGGCATGCTATTTTGGTGAGCAACCAAATGCAGTCTAAGCTGCACACAGGAGGAGATCTGCAAATGGGTTTCTAAATGTAGGCTTCTGTAAAATTAAAAAAAAAACCCAAACCACAAACCAAAAAAAAACCCCCATGAAAACTGGAGAATCTATTAGGTCCAAGCCACCCACTGCCATCTGGAGCAATAAGTTATCTCTCTTATTTATCTAAAGAAAACTTTGGACATGACATGAGCAGAAATGAGGTGAATAAGTTGAGCTGAAATAATTTGTACATTAATCTTTTAAAATGTCCAAGGCCAAGAAGGCTGATTTTAAGAACTGCTGAATGACATTACCATAATAATGTGAAATAGACCATTTTAAAGGCAAAAAACCTGTTCCCACTAAAGTCAATAGCAAAATCCCACTGACTACAATAGTAGTGGGATTGGTCTGCTAAGTAGCAAACCATGCTTTAAAAAAATCAATACTTCAATTTTACAAGGTAATATGGATAGCAGTATAGTTCCCTATTACCGGACCCCGTAGTCTGTGGATTTTATCTCTCTAATAATACCGAGGTTTAGCACCAATCTTATGAGTCATGGACAGGAAAGACATAGAAGCCGTTTCAAAAGCATTTCCCCTGCCCCTAGCCGGCAAAGCTCTCCAGAGGCAGGATGCGCTGCACCCTGTGTGCCTCCATCAGTGCCACGCAGCCAGGATTGCTCTGAGATGAATGACGGCCTCGCTCGGGGGGGAAAAAAAATCATAAAAAAATAAAAATAAATAGCGTTCATCGCTGTGGATCTCGCTGTAGCGTTTTGATGCCCAGAACTTCAATTCCAGCTCTTAATAGGCATCAAGGATGAAATAGAAACGCCCCGAAACGGTTCAGGTTTTCATCTCAAAGCACCCCGCAAACAATACTGGAGACTTTTATTTGTTATTCTGCGTTTTCCTCTTATGTTTCAAGCATTGCAGCGTTGTGATTCGAAACAGAGCCATATCCCATACATTCCTCTTTTACACAAAGGACATACGTAGATTTTAACAGAAACGGAGCCAGACTTGTGGGGAAGGGGCTGTATTTTCCCTCACCGGCAGCCCAAGGGCAGCCAGGCCCCCGTGTTTCCGTTCCCTGGAGCTCGAACCATCCCTTGCAAACACAGAGGGGTCTCCGCCTCCCTCCGCGTACCCCAAACCCCGCGTGTGATGGGAGCCGAAGCGGCGAGATGCCGTCTCGTTGTGCGTGTCTGTGCGTCCGTCCCCGTGTCCGTCCCGTCCCCCCTGCCCCGTCGGGGCTGCGGTGCGGGGAGGCGGCGGGCCGGAGGCGGGCGGCGCGGTGACCGTGACTCCACGGGACATAATGAGCGCAGCGGTTCGGCAGCCGGCAGACATTTCCTCCACCCCTCCCCCCTCAGCCAT